>VWPU01012070.1:0-10904 GCA_013398955.1 Callaeas wilsoni | reverse complement strand
AAAATGGGGGGAAAGAGGCTGTAACGTGAGCCAGACCAGCTCCAGATTTGTCCCGTATGAGGAGGATTTTCAAGTGTGTGAAATCATTCCATGGAACAGGCCTTGTCCTTCCATCGGGAATCCTGGTGGAGATGCTGGAACTGCAGGGTGGATGTGAGCAGCCTGAATTATGGATCCGAGTCATCCTTCCTGGCCTTAAAAAGCCAGGAATTTACCCCAGCACAGAAAATAGAGGCTTTCCCCTGATTTTTCGGGAGGGGCTTTTTTGGTCCTGGACATTTTTTTCCCCCAATTCTTTTTTCTGCTTGGCTCCATCCACCCAGCTGACTTCCCCTCTCGGAATTACCCCCAGGAAAACAAGGTTTCAGGCATTGTCCCTTCCTCCCCAGGGGTGTCTCTGCCAGGGAGGGATTTTTACAGTGGCTCCACACTCTCCTCTCCCCACCAATTGATCTCATCTATCAGCAGGGTTGTTAAAAACCTTTTGTTGGCAAAAAAAGTCATAATTTTCTCTGCATTTTCTGTCATCTCTAAAGGCAGGGAAGGTGCTGCTGTCCCAGAATTGCAATAACTTATCTCTCCTTGTTGCCTTTGTGTCAGGTGTTATTATTAATCCTTATCAGTCTGTTGAGGGCAGGAAATTAAAAAGTCTGAAGGGACTGAAACTCAGAAAAATTTGTACTTTGGTCACAAGCAGAAGCAAAAATAAATGATTATGTATAAGATTGAGAAGTATATTTCAAGCTGATTTCTTTTATTTTTGGAAATAAGCAGTACAGAGGCCAAAAAGAAAAATAGGAAACTCTCCCTTGATCCCAAAAAGGGTGGGAAGCCAAAGGAGAACCACTCCAAACCCAGAGAGGGCAATTCAGCACAGCAATAAATTGCAGAGTTAAATATATTCAACTGGAAAGAAGTTATTTGAAGTTGCTGTGAATAAATAATGGATTTCAGTTTTCATAAACAACTCATTTTCCTTCGCAGAAAGCACCCTGAGCAAATGTTGCTGTGAAATTGTTTAATTACTGAGCCTTGCACTGAGTTATTTGTTATGAACTTTCTGTCTTTCAGCATCTCCTCCTCTCAGATTAAATCTCATTTTCCCACTCAGATGCTGGGGTGTGAATGGAATCAGCACTTTTCTGTATTTAGAATGGAGCTGGGTTTCTGCATTATTAAAAGTGAGATCAAATAGGAAAAAATGGGTTTTTCAGGAATCCTGGGGCTCGTTTGGCTTTTCTGTTTCTTGTTTTCATAAATGCTTTTCAGTGCAAGCACCAGGAGTGGGCTCCAGTTGTTCTCCAGCTGCAAAAGGAAAAGGAATTTTGCTCTCGTCCCATGCCCATGACCTTGTCCAGCTGCTCATAAAATGGGATTTATTCAACACCATTCCAGGCTTTGACCTGAAAGGTTAATTTTAACCAAACTGGCCAATTTACCTTTAATGGGATTTATTGGCACCCAAATAGGAATCAATAGGAAATCTCCATTACTGGGCTTGTAAAACCAGCACAGAAAATAGAAATAAATAGGAATGAGTAGAATCAAGAGAACAAAAGTAACAAATCCAGAGCTATGCCTGGAGTTGATTCTTTGGCATTTAGATTCAATATCCTGCAGGATTTTGGTGTGGATTTGGTGACCAAATTCCCTCCCTGCAGTTCTGAAACTTCTTTTTGAACAGAATTTCCTGCAGGGCTTTGGGGGACTCTGATCCCTGCTCCAGGAAGGTTCATTTCCAGAAGTAGCTCTGGCTTCTCCCCCTTCCCCCCTTCCCGGCTGGGGCCCAGGGATGCTGGTTGGGAGATAACACGTTATCTCATCCCTGAAATGAGAGTTCTGGGGCTGTGGCAATGCAATCCCAGCTCCAGGGGAGGTTGGAGCCGGGCAGGATGGGTGCGGTGGTGAGCTGCTCACGGCGGCTCAGATCTCATTCCTGGTGCTGCCAGAAGCGCCCTGGATATCCCAGGGAAGGGGTTTAATCCCAGAATAACCCACTTGGGCAGGACTTGTGGCTGTTCCTGGTGGATGAACAGCCAGCTCTGTCTGGAAAAGCAGTAAGGAAATATAAAATAAAATCCTCTTCCACCAGAGTGCCTTAAAAGCTCTTTTTTAATTTTTTTTTTTTCATGGGGAAAGGTATCTTTGAGCTGTCCCAAAGCTTCCAGATCCGGCCTCATTCCAGATACCCAACAGGATGGAGATTTTCCCAACTTTTCAAAGAACAGCACAGGGCTGGGACAGGATCTGTTCACTTTATATCAGCTGAAGGTCTTGGCTTCCAATGGCTGCAGCTTTGGGGGCTGAGCTGAAGGGGTTTGGTTTTCCCCTGGTGGCTCCCAGGCATCGATTGGACAATGCTGAAGCCAGGACATTCTATCGAAAGAATTCGTGTCTTCCAGTCAAGCAGGAAGCGTAAAGCACCTGATGTTTGAAAAGAAATATTAATATTTAAGCTAAAATGCAGAGAAAAAAAATTTAAAAACCTGATAAGCAGAAACAGCTTTAGGTGCAGATTTTTTTTTTTTCCCATGAACTTGCAAAAAGTTTGGGGGCTCTGTGCCTCTTGCAGAGTGGAAAGGAGAACACTGAGAGCTCTGCTGCAGCTCAGGCTCTGCTGTGTTTGGGGACGGGGGATGTTTGGTCTGCAGGAAAGGCTTTGCCAGGCTGGGCTCCGAGCGGGGCTGGGACTGCCGGGGGAGCAGGAGCACCTCTCAGAGCACGCTTCTGTCATAACCTCACTGAAAGCTGCTTTTTACCCACCCTGGCTCAGAGGGCGATTCCTCCGCAGCAGGATCGTGACTCGGCTGCAGGGGATCCGTGTGGGATTTCCCTTTGGATCGTTCCAGGGCTGGAAAACCCCGGTTCTGCCACAATCACAAGTGCTCCTCTCTGCTGTCCTCGGATTGAAAGCATCTCGAGGACCTGAGCACAGTTCCAGCTGCTGGGAGTGAGAAAATGTTGGAATTTTGTGTGATAACCAGGAGCTGAGTCTCCATCCTTCCTGTGCCACCACCTTGCCGTGAGGCCTCAGTTTTGTGTCAGTGGAAATTGAGTTTTTTCCATCTCTGCCAGGCCCTGGTTGGGAGTTGCTGCAATAATTTGTAGCTGCTCCAGCTGCTGAGGGTGTTTAAAGGAACCTGGGGGGACTTTCCACTCCACAGGAGGGTGCAGCCGGGTGGGCTTGGGCTCCGCTCCCAAGGAGCAACAGGAAAAGGGGAAGCAGCCTCAAATTGTGCCAGTTATCCTAGAAATTCCCTTGTGGGCTGACACCGGGAACCTGGCAGGGAAGTGAGGGGACCCCAATGGAACCCTGCCATTTTCAGCTCATTCTGTAAAACGCAAAAAACACTGCAGTGAATGTCACCTGTCGGGAAAATTAATCATGGCCTCTCCCTTTATTCGAATAAAGTAACGGGACTCCTCTGTCTCCTTTTTGGACATCAACCTCTGGTGTTGGTGGATTAATTTTCCTGACACCACTGATTTACCTGCTGGACATGTGTGGTTTTCCCTCTGAAAAGTTTTGTTTTCTTGTCTCCTCCCCTTTCTCTGTCGCTCCTGCCACTCTTCACACCTCCATTTGCGACATCTCTGAATTACCTGGTAACAAATCTCCTCTAAACCCTGCTCTTAAACGTTTCTCTGCTGCCATAAATCCAAGCTGAGGAACAGATTGGAGGGGTGTAAAGTGCCACATCAGGCAGCAAAACCGGGAGATAAGGGGCTGAGCAAGCTCAGCCCTGCCAACAGGTGTTTGATCGTTCCTCACCTGCTGCCAGAGCAAACAAACCTTTAAAAACAAGTAAATGGACAACGTGTCCTTTTCATCTGCTTTATCTTGTCTGCTCCGAGCAGGGAGATTCATAACTCGCTCTCCTCGGGCCTCATAAATTGTTTCTATTATTCATGATTAAAGTCCAGAGCAGAAGGTTCTTGCATATATCAGCAGACACTTGTTAGAGACATCCTGATGTTATTAAGACATAGATTCAGCCAAAGGTCGTTAGGAGAGCGTCCAAATGGAAAGAGCACATGGGAGACAGAGGAGAAAATTGGGGCTGAATATAAAACAGGAGCGGGGAAGCGTCACCGGGAAGTGTTACAGGATAAAAAGGGGGACAGGGGCATGGGTTTGGGGCAGGGGAAGGGAGGGAGGAGGTGCAGCACATCACCATCCCCTCCTGGTAAGGATCACATGGGGGACAGAGGAGAAAATTGGGGCTGAATATAAAATGGAAGTGTCCCTGGGAAGCAGAGCAGGACAAAGAGGGGACAGGGGCACAGTTCTGGGGCAGGGGAAGGGAGGGAGGAGGTGCAGCACATCACCGTCCCCTCCTGGTGGAGTTTAACCCCTAAAACCCCACCCGGTTTGTTCCAAACATCTTTAAGCTGGGCTTTATCAGGGCAAATTTTCAATGTAAAGCCCCACTAGAGCTTATCCCTGATGTTTAACACAAACCCCTCCACGCCTGGCAGGAATATCCAGATGTTCCAAAGCCTCACAGAGGCTCTGCCTGCAATTCCAAGCCTCAGAATCCAGCTGGAGGCCTGGATGAGGTGGGAACGTGCTGCTGCTGGCCCAGATGAGCCCTCCGAGCTCTGCCAAGCCCCTCCTGTTCGAGCTGAAGGTGCTGAGAAAACAAAGTTATTGATTCATTGATGGTGGTTTAATTGGAACAGATCCACGGGGCAGGAATAGCTGCAGCTCCCAGGGGTCCCAGGGAAGAGCCAGGCAGGTGCATTTGTCACACGCTTGGCTAATTTGGAGATCTATAGGAGGAATCCGAAGGGGAAATAAAGGGTATTGAGAGACGAGGAGCAGATGCCACGTTTGGGAGCAGATTCCTGCCTGACAAGCCCCTCCTGTGTGTGTTTTGGGATGTATTTCTGTGTCCCTGAGAACGGTTCCTGTCAGGTATTGCCTGGAATATTTGCTTGGCAAAGCACGGTCTGTGTTTCAAGGGTGCAAACATCACCCCACACGCCATAGCTCAGACCTGGAGCCAAGCCAGACCCCATAAAAGTATAAAAAACCCCATTATGCAGTGGAGGAGCCCGTCCCTGTGTGCGCTGGGTGCTGTGCACGCCGTGGGAACAGTCCCTGTCCTGCCCCAGCTTTGTGGAGGTGACTTCTGAGCCCCCAAACTGCCCAGCCCAGCCCCCTGCGCTTTTGTGTCTGGGTCATGACATCTGACAGCAAATGAAAACCTCTGCTCCTGGGGAGCTGCTGCCCCGGCAGGGTCAGGAGGATTTTCCCTCCTCTGCCATTCCATGGGCCAGGGACAATTCCCACACAGGGACCCAGCTGATGTTCCCGGGTTTTAGAGCAGCACCAGGCTGGAGAAATGTGCTTTTTAATGCCAGGCAGGACACTGAACTGACCACCCCGATGTCACTTCTGGTCTGGATGTGTCTAAATGACAGGGCAGGTGTTTAATTAAAGAGTTTACCTGGCCTAGAAGCCCAGGCAGCCAAAAGGAGTTGAGTTAGGAACAGAGAGGCCCAGCCCAGCTTTTGCCTTCTTCAGGGGAAGCGCTCCCAATGAGCTGGGATCTCAAACAGCACTTTATAATTTAAATTTTAAAAATATGAAAAGATTCCCATTCCCTATTAAAAAAGCAACATCATCTTCTTTTATGGACTTTCTCCCTGCACAAAAAGCTGATTTTAAAGCACTGGTGGTGTTGGCACAGGCGTTGTGGTGAGAATTAACAAACACCCCACTGACAACCAGCCATTGTCTATGGCCCCTTTCTAATGTGATTTAACAAAACTGCCAGCAAGTCAAAATTAATGCAAATGAGTGCAAATTCACATATTCCAAAAGGATTAGAATATCATTAATGTGGGCATTAAATATTTAAACAATATCTCTATGAAAGAATTATGAGCTTTCAAAGCTTGTCTGTGTTTTATGACCACATTAAAGCAGTTGTAATGACATCTTCTATGCTGGGACTAGGAATTATCCTTTTTTTAAAGGATCGTCGTGGCCGAAGCCCCCGGTGTCCCCCCAGGTGGTGGTGTCCCTGCGTGTTGTTCTCCAGAGCTCGGCTCCAGCGGATGCGTCGGGGCAGGAGAGGCAGGAGCGTGCCTGTGAGCATAAAACCCAACCAACAGCACCAGCAGAGCTCTCCAGGGTCGTTGCACCTCTGCTCCTGGGCTCAGAGCTCATCCCTGGCCTTTGTCCATGCAGGATTCAGCTGCTGGAGAGCCGGGGAGGTTCCTGGCTGTGAGGGATCCCGTCCCTACGAACAGCGCGAGGGTGCCCAGGCCTCGTTCCCTCCGCTGTGCCAGCTCCTCGTCCTGTGTTTCACGGGATCTCTTCAGCCAGGGCCTCGCATGGACAGGGATTTCCTTCCTCCTGGAATGAGTCTGATCCGTGCTTTGTTTGCATATCCGACACCCTGAGCCGCACCTGATACTCTGCTTTCCCATCTAAGCCAAATTGAAGTGATAAAATAGAGGCACGCTCCATAACCAGCTGCAGCGAAAAGTTCTGGGGTTTTGGGAATCACTTGCTGGAAAGTCTTCTCAATTTCAGTTACAGGAGCAGAAAATCTTGGAGAATGTCTCAGCTGAGAGAAGAGCTTGCAGAAAAAGAGATGACCCTGATTAGATGGAGACAGGTGGGGATCAAGGCACTTACCTGAGTGGCAAATGTAAAATTACCAGGAACTTTGATTGTCTTAGTGAAGGCCCAGCCTATCCTGAGCCTGTCAGGCCTTTCCCTGGCTCTCCATGAGAACGGGAGCTCATCAGGATAAGTGAAAGTATCCAAATTTAAATATTTGGGATGGTCCCAACACCCACAGTGATGTTTTCAAGCCCAGGAGGGCTGTGACAGGCAGGTCTGCAATGGGATCTCAGCTCAGCTCTCCACTCCTGGTGCAAAGCACTTCTTTTGTGCCATTTCCAGCAGTGCCATGTGTGCCTAACAAAGGGATTAAAATTAAAAAATCAAAGGGAATCAAGTGCATTTTTCCTCTCAGGGAAAGGAGAGAGGAGTGAAGAACCCACTTGTGTGACTTAATGCGTTTTTTAAGGAGCTCTCTGCCACAGTGGGAAGGATTGTTTGGGAGAGAGCCGCAGATCCAGAGCCAGGGAAGATCTTTGGTGATGGCAGTGAATTGGCCTCGAGGCTCTCGAGCCCTTGCTGCCGAGGCACTCAGCCCTGCCAAGTGCTGGGAGCTCTGCAGTGGGAAGTGCAGGAAAACACAGTGGGCTGAGATGATTTCCCAAACATTCTGTGCCTCCAAGCTCTGCTTCTCCTCACAGCTCCCTTTAAGGGTTTAAAATAAACGGGGCCAGCACCTGTGGAAGGATTGAGGGAGTTGTGACTGGAATGAGGCAGGTGACAAGGACTGGATGATCCCCATGGGTCCCTCCAGCCCAGGATATTCCATGAGCGTTCCTTTCCTCAGGAACAGCAGCTCTGGCTGTTTCCTGCTGAGCACTCGGCCCTTTCCACAGGGATGCGGCGTGGTGGGAGGAATTGGCTGGGGAAGGGAGGAGCAGAGGGAGAGCAGCAGGGAGCTGGGCTGGGTGCGCGGGGCTGGGCTTTGGAATCCCAGCAGTGTCACTGGCAATCTCCCTCTTCACCAGCACAGAATCTCCCTGTGAAATATCCCTCTATGAAAACACGGATGATCCCCATGGGTCCCTCCTCTTCGCCAGCACAGAATTTCCCTGCGCTGCTTCCAAAGCCGGGGCTGGGCTGGGCTGCCCATCCCTGGAACAGCACAGAGAGCTTTCCCTGGGGCAGGCAGCGATCCAGGCAGGGATTCAGATGGATTCAGACCCTGCAGCATTCCCTGTTTTCGTTTCTGACACCAGCACAGAGCAGCACAAAATGCAGAACCAACCACCCCGAGCCCTTCATCTGCTGAGCTTTTGAACCTGCTTGAGGATGGTCAGACACCACGAACATCAATTCTGTGACTAATCCGATCCATTTCTAAATTTATTCCTTGTAATCAGCAATCTGTTTTCTTTAACTACAGGCACCACTACGTGACCAGTACATGATCTAATTAAATGCAACATATTAATGGTGGCCTCCATGGATTCGTGATCCTGTAATGAACGGCAGAACTGCACCACCACTCTGCTTGATTTGGTTGTGGCTTGGATTTTAAAATTATTTTCTCCATTTAATGGCCAAATAATTAATGATAAATCTGTGCATGACGCTGCTGTAAAATCCTTGATGAAAACTGCTCCGAGAAGGACATCAAGCTCAGCTAAGGTGGTAGAAATTATAATTAATTCAGCTCTTGCATGGATAATAGTTGGTAGGAGGCTGAGCTGTAGATCTGCGCTCGCTTTGCCAGCTCCAGGTTTCCTGTTTGTTGCCATATCCACGAAAACTGCAACTGGGAATTGGGGGATGGAGCAGCAGTGACACCTGAGAGCTGCAGAGTTATTTGCTGTAATGTCAGCTCTGAGATTCCCTGTGATCTGCTGCAAACCTCGTGGTAGATTAAAGAAACTGGGAGGTTGCACACAAAGCTGGCTGCAGCTTGAAACAATTCCATAAATATTTATTTACGCACAGCTGCTCTTGTGGGTGACTTACAAGGGGACTCTATCCCCCTTCCCTTGCTGATTTGTACAAGTCCCATAAATTATCCTCTTTTTTTTTTGACCACTGGTTTTTTCGGTAGTGAATCCAGCAGCTTGGTTTCAAGTTAGACATGAGGAAATGCTGGAGGATTGTTAAGCTGGAGGATTGTTCAAGGAATAAATAAATGGTTTGGTAGGAACTTCATCACGTCAAGGGAACAGACTTCCTCAGCAAGGGGTCAGTGAAGGCTGATCCTGCCTTGGGGCAGCAGAGCCCAGAGAAGCTCTTCCAGCCCCTTCTCGCCCTAGTTCCGAGGAATCTGTCAAATGTTTGTTGAATTTTCTCAGCTGCTTGTGTAAAGTGAAAAACCCAGGCCCGAACCTTGAAAAACAGAACGTCCCCACACAGAAGGCAGTGGGTGACACGCGGAGAAAAACAAGGCTGACAATCTGCAGCCCTGGTTTCTGTGCTGCTGCCGTGGAGCCAGGAGGCAAATTTAGACAATTTCGGGGTTGTTTGTTTGGCTTTGCAAAGTCTGGTAATTGGATTGGTTCCAGCTCCTTACTGCTGGTGGTTGATCCTGCCGTGTAAAATCCTCGCTCTGGAATCCTCGATGCTGCTCTTTGCCCTCCGGAACTCGGATGCCGGGATGGGATTTGGGGCTGGGGGGCACGAAGGGCAGTCAGCACAAAGTGCTGCTGCCCCTGAGGGGGGATTGCTGCGAGCCCACTCCTCCCGGTGGGCCCAGCCCCGCAGGAGTCCCGGGGGGATTCTGGAGCTCCTTTCCAGCCCTCCCCGGCTGAGATGAGCGTGAGCTCAGAGAATTAGATCGATTTTCCTCTCCCTCGCAGGCAGCCGGATTTCCATCACAAAGAGTTTGGGCGAGTGTGCAGAGAACTTGCTCAGGCTGATCTTAGGCACCTGGACTTTGGGAATGATCCTCCCTGGAGAACCTCAGGCGGTGCAAAGCAGAAAGTCCAGGCAGGGAGGGGTTTGAACCTTCGCAGAGGTTGCAGTCATTCCAAGGAGCTCTGGATGCTCAGGAATCGGTTGCTTTGCTTCTTTGAGCAGATATTTTATACATATATGTATAAAAACACAAGATAAATTGGGACAGTGCACGCTGCCTTTGCTCTGCTTTGATCAGGGTGTAGCTCCTCCAGAGCTGCCCTGATTAAATCAGAGTGAAAATAAATTGAAAGGGCTTTCTGTCTGATTTGTGAGACTTCTTCAGGTGTTAAGGGGAGAGAAAAAACATCCAAGGAAGCAGGAAGAGAGGGTTTACCATTTCACTGCCAAGGAAAACTCTTGCTAACAGAGAGGGCGGTGAATTGAGGGCTAGGAACTGTAGGATTTCAGAGTTCAGGTAGCGCAGAGCAAATCTGCTGAGGAAAACACCACAGAATCATCACCACCATGTCCTGCACGGGACAGGAAGGACAACAAAGCCATTTTCCCGCTTCCACATGATTCCCTTCCCTTCCCAGTGTGGACGTCCAGGAGCGGAGGTGAGCTCGAGCAGAGATGCTGCAGTGCTGCTGCAGGTCTCTCCATCAGCGTTAGCACCTCTCCCCACGCCATGAATATTGAAATCCCCGAGTCATTAATCTCACTTCCCCACTGAGGACAAGGGATGTTCAATTCCCGGCCACAAAAAGGCTCTGCAGGGATGATTGAGTTACTCGAGTTGCTTAAAAGCTGCCTGGAAGCAGTGAAAGGCCCTGACAGGCAGGGAGGGGAGGTCAGGGGTGCAGTTCATCACCTCCCTAACAGAATTAATCAAGGGGAGAAAATCAGAACACGTTTGCCATTGACCACCGAGTCAATGCCCACTGGAAAGCATCGTGGTGTGGTCCCGGTTTAGAATTCCCAGATGGGAGTGAGAAAGGCTCGGGGAGAGTCTAAGGAAGGAGAGCAAATCCCTTTGTTTCCAGGGGAGAAGGGAGAGAGAAGGATTGGTTCAGAAAAGCCGCAGGAAGAGAAATTCTTGTCAGGTCTCCCTGCGATTTTAACCTTTCGCGAGGTTATTAAAGGTTTGAAATCCAACGCGGGGGAATTGGGAAAGCAGAGAAATAAATGCCAGGAAGGTGAATCAGACAGGAGCATCCTCCCAGCCCTTCAGCGACAGCTCAGCCAGGGCTCTGTCTGCTCCCGTGTCCCTGGCAGCTCCAGCGGGGCAGGACAAACACCCTGGAAGTTCCTGCTGCTCGGAAAGGAGGGAATCTGAGAGGGCTGATGGAGACTTTTCCTTCGCTCCCTCTTTCCACGTGGCCGGCCGTGCTCAGACCCACTTCCAGGGGGGGATTTGCAGGCACAGCCCGGCTCCCGTTCCTGT
>VWPU01012069.1:0-12693 GCA_013398955.1 Callaeas wilsoni | reverse complement strand
CAACATGAGAACTGGGCATCTTCTGATGGTGCATGAGTGTGTTTGCAGTCCAGAAAGGGAAAAGTATCTGTATGAAATTTCCATGAAGAAACTCTCTTCTTTCTTCTGTATCCAGTAACTAATCTTTACATTTTAATGCCCTACAATATCTTTTTACTGCTTTCACTGCTCTCTACTTAGTAACAGAGTTAAGGTGTGTGCAATATCACAAGATCTGTTTAAAAGTAGAATATTTAGCTTTTAAAACTGTGATTAAACTTCTCTAAATCCATTTATGTAGTTTAACAGGTTTTTAAACCATTTCATTTCACTGGAAGTATTTCAAGCATCACTTCACAGATCTGGGGATATGATTGGGTTTCCAATCTCTATGACCCTGCATGATCTGGATTGTCCATTATAAAAATAATGCAAATTATGTTTGTTTGCTTGGGTTTTTTAATAGTTAATGGTTTAAAAAGTATTAGTTGAAAAGACAGGAATATGTTTTTCTTTAACAGTACCTGGCTCCAAGTGTAGCTTCTCCATTTTCTGTTTGGGAAGAAAAGACCACAGAATGAAGATTTTATAAAATGCATTTTCTAACACAGAAAAACAGCATCCCGCTGCCCAATCCCAAAATTGAAAACTACTCAAATTCATCTACTACATTTAGCTCTTTTTTTCATCATCCACTGGAAATGAGTATTTTATATAGGTAACTTTCCTGGCACATTAAAGTCAAATCAAAATACCAGCCACAACTGCATTCTCCCAAATAACACTGAATTTTAAAGAGACCAAGAAAGTATCTTTGTGTACCACCACACCAACTACAGAGTGAAAAACAAACACAGCTACTACTTTATATAGTCAGTGGGGGAGAGAAGAAATCAACAGTACAAGACCCTTTTAATCTGCCATGAAAGAGAAGGAAGTCTTGAGAGCTGACTGAAAAGTAGGGAAAAAACCACAGGACACCCTTAACTCACACATTCTGCTGAGCAAGGTCATGAATGTCTTGGATTCTCTTACAATTTCACATCATGGTCACATTTTCTTTTTTGTAGTATGAGAACTGAGTAAATATTAATAATACAACATACTGAGAACATGACAATCTGAAATACAGCTGAATTTTCAGTTTACCTTCATTTCAATTAAATCAGAAGAGGAAGCTTCTAAATTGTTTTCAATTTCATCATAATCTTCCTAAAAGAGTAAGAAAGGAACGAAAGCATTTCTTACTAAAAGTAATTTAATGAGAATACATCTGTATTTAATTTTCCCTTTCAAGAAAACCAGAAATATTTGAAAGTGTTTGACAGATCTCAATTGCTACTTCAGAGTGTGACACAAAAATGAGGAGCAACATGTAAACACACCTGATATTTAAATATCTTTCTCCAATTACTTTTCATTTTAATTTCAACAGGACATTGTCTATTTCAAAGTTATTCTCAGACTGTTATTTAACCTTTCTGTGGTTACTGAACACGTTTTTTCACTTCATCACTTTTTAGCTTTAGTTTCTAAATGAAAAAAAGCTAGAAACGAAGCTGACTTAGGTTTACACTCTTCCAAACTGAAATCACATCCCAAGAACCTTTTCTTCCTTAAAGAGCTGAGGGTAAGATGCAACCAAAACTCATTGGTTACATGAGGTTAATTTACAGAACACCACAAAACTGCCGTTCAGGTGAAGTGGATGCTGCTGCAATGACTCTGCTCAGTCCCATAAAGAGGAGATTCTCTCCAAGCCTTTGTGTTTGTTTGGTCTGTTGGGGTGCAGACACCACAGCCAGGCTCTGTTGAAATCCCTGCAAGAGGGGGGACTCAGTGGTCCCTTGCAGCTGACAAGGCACAGAAAAGAAAGAAGATTCCTTGTTGCTGAACCAGGAAAGTGCACAGCTCTGTGCCAAGGGTCACCTCAGATGTAACACTGAGCTCGCCCACCTCCAAGGTATGACCACCACCCCCCAAACAGGATGGACAACCAGTCACTCAAGCTCCACCTAAATGTAAAAACAGTATAAAAGTAAGTCAGAAGTGGGGAGAAGTTAGGGAAGGCTCCCCTGTGACAGTCTGACGGTCTGTCTTCTCCCATTTAGGGATGTCTGTTGGGTAAGAGTTGTACTCTAAGCGTGATGAATGATGAACTCCAGCCAGCTTCTGTTAGGAATTAAAGCTGGTTAATATGGTGGGGGTTTTTTTGCAGACAGATACTACCACCAGCAATCCTTGAGCCTTAACCTGTTGTAATTTTCTATTATACTGATGATGTTTTTCCATAAAGGGTTCAGTGTGACTCCTTCAAAGGCACCACCAGCTGCCTGCAGTGAGTTACACACTCGACTGAGGAGACCTGGGACTGGGGCCTCTGCTGTGCTCTGATTGTGTGACCCTCCCCAGGGCAGTGGAACCACTCTCTGACCCAGGGGATTGCACAGAACAGGACGCTGACACTTTGTGGGCTCGAGGGTCTTGGCTTTCCTGTGGCACTGACAGACCAATCAAACACAAAGGCTTTGAGAAAATCTCCCTTTTCAGGTGACAGAAGGAAACGATGAAAAGTTGAAGCAGATATGCAGAAGTCAAAGGAGAATATGCTCTGTTTGGTGAGTGAACAACCTAAAACAAATTAAAAAACCCAAACCCACAAGGATCCAAGAAGGATAATATCTGGGGAGTGAATGTGACATATGGACAACCCTGTGCTGTCTGCAAATGACATTGCAAGCTGCTCTCAAAACCAAGTCAAAAGCTTGGCAATGTCAGAACAGAACAACATAGGAAGTTCTCCTTCTTTTATTAATCTCCATGAGAAAACAGAACAACACAACTTCCTTAAACCAGAGTATTATTTCTGCAGAAAAGATATCCAAATTACCTGAGTTGAAAATTTATTTTTCTCTCTCCCCATCTATATAAACACCTGGATGGCTGGGTGTATGCATATTAACACTTTAACACATGTAACATATAAACTGGAAGAAGAAATACAGAAACTAGTAGAGCATTTTCAATTCCAAGCTCCTTCCACAGCAAGCAAAGATGATACTGCAAGGTAAGGAAGATGGTGACTTGTCTACTGAGAACATTTCAAGCCTCAAGAATATTTACCATTTAAAGGAGTAGGACACGAGAGCTGTGAATGGGAAATAGAATCCAGACCACATTCAGGTCCTGTGTTCTACTGGACTGAAATATCTTGTTCATGTGCCCACATCCCTGTTAGATATCTTCTGAAAAATTACAAATCTCTCTGTTCACTCACCTCATTTTCTGTTAGCTGATCAGGAAGTTCTTTCATTTCTGCTTCAACATTATCTTTATTATCAGACAGAGAATCGAGAATATTGTCAGGACTATAATCTTCTCCACAGTCTACAGCACTGCTGTTATCTATTTCAGCTTCATCTAACACACTAATATCCATCATGTCAATATCCTGCAAGGTATCCAGATTTGCTTCAATATCCTCCTACAGAGAGAAAAAGGGTAAATGTGTATTTATTGCAGGTTACACGATGCACACTCTTAGTAACTGCGATCACGACTTCACTCACCTGCCCATCTCTAGAGTTTTCCTCTAGACCATTGTCTTCCACACCTTCTTCTTCGGGTTTTCTTCCTAAAAACAGAATCACCGCAGTGAGATGTAGCACTACATTTTGTAACATGTTCAAGCTTTGGTGAGTTATCTGTTGCACACTGTTTGTTTCAACAACTAATCATTAGGAGGCTGATTCAGAAGTCTGGGTCAGTACGGATACAGCTGAGGTCACCTTGCCACTCCAAAAAAGCAAACAGCAGGAGCATGACCTAACAGTAGCAGCACAGTGTTTTCCTATAGCTACAGTCTCATTCCACAACACTTCAATACCTAAAACTCACACAACACCCCCTGGGTCATCCATTTAAAAGCAACACCTTAAGGTTGTTACAAAAACATCTCCCTTAATGAAATGTCAGAATTAGTCTTCACTTTCAAGATCGTGGACATACAAATCACATTTATGCACATCTGTCACCCCCCAACTCATGCTGCTATTCAAAGACAACAGCTCTTTTTCTATTTTTAGCCACTCTGTCTTAAAAGAAGCAGTTTAATAGACAGTTTCCCATCAGAAAGTATTTTTTAAGAACTGGCAATGAGCAACTCAAGTAAGCCATATATAACATAGCATGCACAATATTAAATATTTTTAAGCAAAATATAGTTAAATATGATTAAAATATAGTTACAGGGGCTTTCCAAGGAGCTTATGCTGCAGCTGCTTGCTCCATACCTCACACAATTTTACTCATGGTCACAAATACAGAACCACCTGCAATTTACAGTTTCATCTTCAGGTTTCAAGACTTGCTAATAAAGTACACCTAGGTGTCACATTATCATTTAAAGTTGTTATTGCTCCTTTATGTAAGAGACTTTTACCATCTTCCGCAAGGTAAAAAGCAATTTTTTAAAAAAATTAAACTAATGTAAGATGAGAAAAGTTTGTATGCTAAGTTCTAGCTACATGCAAACAGTGGAACTGCAAGTGTCCAGACATCGTACCTTTGCTAGTTCTTTTTGGCATTCTCTTGGTGGTCAGCTCTGAGGCCACAGGAATTTCATCAGGATCTCCTCCTTCCTCTTCAATGGCCTGTTGGAGACAGCAGGATGATATCCACTGCATTATCTGCTGGCGTGCATTTGTCACTGGATTTGGATGGGATGGTTAATTCTCTTCACAGCAGCTGACAGGGTTTTGAGTTTGTGCTGAGAACAGTGCTGATAACACGGGGATGTTTCAGGCACTGCTGAGCACAGCTTACACAGTGTCAAGGCCTTTCCTGCTTCTCACTCTGCCCCGCAGCGAGAAGGCTGGGGGGGCACAAGGAACTGGGAAGGGGCACAGCTGGACAACTGCCCAAAGGGATATTCCAGACCACAGGGTGTTGTGCTCAGCAATAAAACTGGTGGATGCTGGTGGGGCTGCCGTTACTTGGGGTCTGGCTCAGCATCACTTGAGCTGGTTGACAGTAAGGAATTATTTTCTTTCACATCGCCTGTTTCTCTTGTGTACTTTATTAATTTCCTTCATCTATGTTGGTCTGGTTTTTCGCCCTTACATTTCGTAAGATTATAAACCTGTGTTTATCACAACCCCACAAGTTCACTCTCCCTTTCACCCTTCCACTTCTAGCCCCCATCCTGAGTGAGTAGCCACGCGGCGCTCGGCTGCCTGCTAGGGTTTAACCACAACTGCATTGTTAAGGATTTTTCAGAGAGAAACATTGGTGCCTCTCCCTCGTTCAGGTCATACAGCCAGGCAGCTGTATCACATGTCAGAAATACTACATAATAAGGTGCAACACATCCCCACAGCCAAATCAAGCTACAACTGGGGAGCAAAGCTCCCTACTCCGCAGATAAGCACATTAACGGTATAAAACTGGGAGAGACTCTTACAGGAGCTCAGGTGCATGAGTTTTTTCTCAATGTGCAGGCCTGTTAGAACCCATAAAAGGGCCAAGGCTGACCGCGCTGTTCTGGCCTCATGGAAGTCTGTGGGAATACATTCCAGAGAGGTCGGAGAGATGGAGTCGGGTGAAGTGTGGTGGTGCCAAGCACTAGGGCAGAAACTGATGCACAGAAAGTTCCACCTAAATAGGAGGATAAAATTCTTTACTGTGCGAGCGACCGCGCACTGGAACAGATTGCCCAGGGAGGGTGTGGAGTCTCTCTCACTGGACATATTCAAGAATTGTCTGGACGAAATCCTGTACCACGGGCTCTAGGACAAAACCCTGCTGGAGCAGATGGCCCACTGTGATCCCTTCCAACTTCACCCATTCTGCGAACGGGACAGAGAGGAAGCACGACGAGAGATACGGGGAAGGGGCACGTGTATGTATGTCGGGGGAACGGGAGAGTAAATCGCGGAAGGACGCCCGGACGTCCGGGTCAGGCAGCGACGGAAAGGCCGGGGCCATCTCAGATTCCATCCAGTGCAATCTGAGCCGCGCTCCAGAGCGGCGATGGAGCGCTGGCGGCGGAACGGGAGCGCACACCACAGAGCGGTGCCGTGAAACAGCGCACAGACAACGGCGCTGCCGCGCTGGGAGCAAAGGGGACACGCCGGTGCCCAACAACGTGCCGCGGGTGCCCGGCAGCAGCACCGGGGCCCCGCTCCCCTCAGGGCAGCCCCGCTCCGGGCCCCGGGCCCGGCCCCGAGCGCGCACGCGCCGCGAGCGCCACAGACAAAGGACCCGGATGGCCCCGCGCCGCTCCCCCCGCCGCGCTCCCCTCACCTTCCTCAGCCGCTCCATGAGCACGCTCTTGTTGCCGCCGCTGTCCAGGTTACGCCGCTTGAGCTCGGCCCGCAGGTCGATGACTCGCAGCTCGCTCAGCCGCCGGGTTTCAGGTTCCGAACCGAAAGCCGCGGCCCCACCAAGGGATGTGAAATCCCCCAGTCCGGCCGCTGATTGACTCTCCGCCATCAAGGCCCCTTCGATATTTCGACTCGAGCCCGAACGCGCAGGAGAACGCGGCACAACCCAGCAGCGAACCTTGCGATCACGGCACAAAATGGTGGGGAGCGAGACGCGCCGAGGGGAGGGGGAACAAAGCGCGCTGTGCGCAGGCGCGGGCGGGACGGAGCGGGCGGGGCCTGGCGGGAGAATCGCCCCGCGCAGGCGCAAACGGCGTCGCCCGCGTCCAAGGACGGCTCGCGAGCTGTTGCGCATGCGCCGCGGGGCCCGGGGGCAGCCTGGCCGCGTGACGCCACCGCCGCTCCGGAGTCGGCGGCGCGGCGGCGCGCGCAGCCTCCCCGGGCCCCGGCGCGCATGCGCGCTGCGCCTCCTTCCCTTTCCCGCCCCCTCGCTCTCCCCTGCGCCTCGGTTTTCCTCCATTTTGTGCTGCGGCTGCGGCTCTCCCCCGGTGTTTTTATCCCGCCTTGCCCCGCGCGCGCCGCTCGAAACCGCGGCCCATGGCGGAGAGTCACTCGGCGGCCGGGCTGGGGGAGTCTGCGTCCCTGGCTGGGCCTGGGGTCCCCGGTTCGGAGTCTGAAAGCCGGCGGCGGCCGCTGAGCGAGCTGCGCGTGATAGACCTGCGGGCCGAGCTCAGGCACCGCAACCTGGACAGCGGCGGCAACAAGAGCGTCCTCATGGAGCGGCTCAGGAAGGTGGGAGCGGGAGGACGCGCCGGGGCTGCCTCAGGGCCGGGTGCAGCGGCTGCGACCCCGGCCCGGCGGGCGCCGCTGAGGAAAATGGCGCCAAAAAGCGGCGGGGCCGGGGCTGCGGCGGGGCCCGCCGGGATCAGGGCGAGCGTTCGCTGCCCGGCGAGGCCGCGCCGTCCCGGGCTCGCCCCGTGACCGCGCCTGTCACGGAGTGTCACCGAGCCGCCCTCCGATTCCCTAGGCCTGTGCGGCGCTCGGTGTTTGCCGCGGCGCTCGGCGCGAGTGTTTCTAGCCTCGTGCACCGCAGTCTTCCGCTGTCCTCCGAGTTCCTGGGTTTGCAGTTCTCTACGCTGTCTTTCGGGGTTTTGGCTGCGTGCTGATGTTTTTCTGGCTTTCTGGCTGGTAGCTTGTTCGCTCTGTGCTCGTCACAACGTTTCGTGTGTTAATAGCGTGCGGAACCCCTTCTCTGGCCTGCTGCTTGCTGTGTCCCAGAGCCGAGGTTTTTCGTGTCTGTCACAACAACCCGCGTGTCTGCGCACAGTCACAAGTGCTGTAGGATTGGCTTTTTTTGCTGACTGCTTTCCAGAAAACTTACACCAACATATTACTCCCTTCTGCGTGCTTGTTGCTCTGGTCTGGTAGTTTTTTCGTTTGTGTATCCAAGTTGCTGATTCATGGTTTGGAATTTTTCAGCCTCTGGTGTCTATCTCTTACACTCAACAAAAATGCACAAGTGAAATTTATATCTGTCTTCATCTCTTTCTTTCTCTTTTTTCCTTATTAGGCTATTGAGGAGGAAGGAGGGAATCCTGATGAAATTCCAGTGATTTCGGAAAATATCATGAAGAAAACTCCAAAGAGAAGCAGCAAAGGTAGAGGGCAGTTAGAGAGAATTTCCACCCTATCCTTGAGTTTTCAAGCAACTGTACTCATGAAATGGAACTTTGTTAATCTTTTTTTCTGTTACTGGTGATCTTCCCCACGGTTGTGCTCAGGTTTCTGGGGATGGGTGATAGAATACTAAACTTAGCAGTAATTTTTTTTGCAGAATTTAAAGTGATTTAATAATTTAAAGTGATTAAATAAGTGATTTAAACTCATCCTTGAGTTTTCAAACAACTGTACTCATGAAATGGAACTTTGTTAATCTTTTTTTCTGTTACTGGTGATCTTCCGCACATTTGTGCTCAGGTTTCTAGGGATGAGTTATAGAATACTAAACTTAGCAGTAATTTTTTCACAGAATTTAAAGTGATTTAATAAGGCAGGAGATGTTGAAGGATCTGTTGGTTTGTTCTCAGAGTTCCTTCAAACTTGTGTTAAGAATTACCAAGTAACACTGAAGCAGTGTTAGGGGTTTTGATAGATACTTTTTTTATGTAGAAATGCAGAGTTTCTAGGAAGTGCAAAATAACCTCTGTATTGTTAGGCTTCATAGTTAATAGCAGTTGCAATTTTCTTCCCAGAAGGCAAGTTTTTAATCAATTTCTGAAGTCAGATATGTTTTCAAGGCCTTAGGCTTGATTTTTCTGGTGGTGAGACAGTCTTACATAATCCTTCTTTTCAGAAGATAATCTACTGGTTTTCTAAAATCAGTTAATTAGTACAGTTTGATCTTATTTTGTAAGAAAATGATGTTTAAAACTTTGCATTTTCAAGTTTTTTTTTAAAGCTAAGTAAAACAACTACTTTAGATAAAGTATTTTCATTACTAGGTTTGATTTACACAAAATGT
This sequence comes from Callaeas wilsoni, assembly GCA_013398955.1. Lineage (NCBI taxonomy): Eukaryota > Metazoa > Chordata > Aves > Passeriformes > Callaeidae > Callaeas > Callaeas wilsoni. The sequence goes on along the minus strand of VWPU01012069.1, from coordinate 3,810 downwards.
AAATTTGTGAGATGAAACCTGACTGTTTTGTCGGCTAATTTGTTTGATTTTTGTCATTACATCTGATTTGGAGTCATGGTGGAATTGCTTGCAGACTAAAATGTGAAATCTTGACCAGATAGAGAACAAATGTGACAACTGTGGGTAAAAGCAGAGATTTTTAAAATTGTATTCATTTTCAAATCTTGGAAAAATGCCTAATGTCTATTACAGCACTTTTACTGTTGGGATGGAAAGAGACAAAGTGTTCCTCTTGGCTCGAAAACCCTTCTCACTTTTCAGTTGTAATGTGCTTGTAGTTTTTGAGGAAAATAAAATTCCTAAGAGATCAAACAGCTTCTTAGCTCTGAGTTTGAGGAGTTGCTCTGTGGTGCTGAAGCTGGTGTAGTGCTTTCAGTAAAGCCAGTTGGGATAATTCGTGCCCAGCTGGTGGACAGAGCACTGCAGTAAAGCTCACAGGTAGAGTGGGGTTTTTGGTTGGTTTTTTTTCCTTCATTATTTTGTGCTGTCTGTTGGTTGGTTGGTTGTTTTCTGCTCTTGTAAACGTATGTAAAGAAATGAAAGGTTGAGGTAATAAATTGCTGCAATCTGAGCTGAGCCAAATGTTCTGGGGAGGTCACAGAGCTTGAGCTCCTGCCAGGTGTTGGACTGTGGCATGTTTGTCACTTACTGGGGTGGTAACAGCTGTGGGAAACGGGAAAAAAACTGAAGGGAATCCCAACTCAGATGAAAAAGTAAAGTTGGAAGGGTACAGCTGTAATTACTGTTTTCATTCTAATGATGGTAATGTCGTTAGGACGTAGAGCAGATGAAGAGGGAGTGGAAGACAACGGCCTGGAGGAGGATTCTGGAGATGGACAGGTACACAGGGCTGGGGTCGGAGGGCAGTGAGGGCAGCACGGCTCTCCAGTCACCGTGACTGTGACATGTGCTTTTTTTCTTTCCACAGGACGATATTGAAGCGAGTTTGGATAACTTGCAGGATATTGACATGATGGATATTAGTGTGTTAGATGAAGCTGAAATAGATAATGGCAATGCAGTAGATTGTGGAGATGATTACAGTGCCCATAATATTCTTGACTCGCTGTCTGATAGTAAAGAAAATGCTGATGCAGAAGTGAAAGAACTTCCAGATCAGCCTACAGAGTATGCTGTAGGTAACTTGGAGGCATCCCCACAATTTTCAGAAATTAAAGAAGAATCAAGAGAAATACCAATAGTGATGGTATGCATCTCTTACGTGTGTGGAATCAGGGTTTTCTTTTTAAAATTTATTTATTTATGGATTAAGTAGCAAAATGGTAGCTAAAGAGTACTTGGAAAAATTTGGGACTGTACTGATTCTTATGGTCGTTGCTTTTTCTTTTGACATATTTGTGGAAATACGAGCCTTAATTTTAAAATGCTTAAATGTTGTTTGTACACATGCGACTGTATTAATTAATAGCGGTTTACAAGCATTTTTTTTAATCATGCTTTGAACTCTGCTTCACCTTATTAATTATATATATAAAATTCCTATTTTCACATCTTTATTTTAGAGAACATGTAAGACATACAAATAGTGTAGTTAATTTTCTTCTCAACTGAACAGCACCATTCAGGGAATTATATTCTAGGTTATTTTTATGTTAAGGTGGGGTCTTGCAGTTATTCAGTTGTCAGAAGTATTTTTATGTTGGCTTTCAATGTTCATCTGGCTGTTACACTGGGCTAGAGCATAATCCCTTCCCCCAAAGTCAAGTGTTTTATCTCCTGAAATGTACAACAAAGCTTTTGAAAAAAGTTCTTTCTGCCCCATCTGATGGGGGAGTATTGCTCTTTGTTGTGTGTCCACATTGACTGTGAGGTTCTGAAGTTGTGTGGTTCTTTTCTAAAGTTGCAGAAATTAGCTTGGCCCCCTATCCCCGAGCATATCCCTGTCCTACACAAATCAAATGGAAATACTCAGGAAAAGGGGTTTTTTTGAGTGTCTAAATGTCTTGAGGCCAGGTCAGTTCCTATGATCTGCTTTTATCAGTGAAGGAAATAATTATTGAGTCCTATGGGGTATTTTTGGGCTGTGTTGTTGCTGTGACAGGATAAATGACAGGGGTACAAATCAGAGAAATTTTGCTGCTGGAATCCCCATACTTAAAAGATTTTTGTGAGCTGTCATAGATAAGAAATAATGAGAGAGCTTATTCAGTCAGTGGGGATCAGGAATAGTCCTGGGGGTTCTCACTCAGTTTTTACCATTATTGGTTGCTTTGGATGCAGGGGTGTGTTTGCTGGATAACAGCTGTCAGTGCAAATAAAAATCTTCAGTTTCTCATTCAAGTTTCACTCACAATATTCCTTTATAGATAACAAGATGTCTCCTGTTTATTTTTTAAAGGTAGAGTTTGAAGATGTTGGGAACAGTTTAGATGCTTCTTCATCAGATTTAACCGTAATAAAGGTAAATGGTAGCCAGTTTTTCTTTACAAACAAACAAAAAAAAAAGCTTAAAATACACTATCTAATACTGTATGTTGAAACTGTGTGTTTATACTGGGTGCCTTCTTACTCTGCAAAGAATAGGAACTAATACCTTTTTAATTTACTCATAAAGACAAAGATTTATTTCTCTATCAGGTCATAGATCTATATTTATGATGTAGGTATCTTGCTGAGTTTGGTGGTAGATTGGATTCCTTTTATCTGGTATAAATACCAGCTCAGTGCTTTACATTGTGTTTGACTTCTGTTTAAAATGTACGTAATCCCATGTTGAGAAGAAAGCTGGAACTGTCTATTCCTGAAATGCTGGCCTTGTTTCCAGATCACTCCTGGTAGGTTAAGAACACCAGCTCCAGGTGAAGCTGGTGTTTCTGCTGATCCTGTTTTCAGAAAGCAGACTTGGGTAGAGAAAGCTAACGTGAAGATAAGCTTTCCTCTGTGCTATGTACATTTACTGATTTATTTCCCCATGTGAATGTGTGCCATGTGTTCAACAGGTGGCTGAATTTGAGAGCTGTTAAGGTTTTCGCAGACTGCATAAAGCTTTGAGGACATTAAAAACTCAGGTTACACTTTCTTCTGAGAAACTTATTTAAAGTTCAATGTTTTCAAGGCTGAAATAGGCTGAATTATAGTAATGCTTTCACTAAATTCTCTCCTGTGGTTAAGAGATGTCATTCTTATGCATCTTGCTTATGAAATAGTGATATTTCTCCTTTTTAAAATCTTTTTCACTACAGGAACTTGAAGAGTTACCTTTGGAGCCAGGTACTGTTTGTTTTTGTTTGGTTTGATTTTTTTTTTCCTTTTTTTTTTAATGAAAAAAAAAATCCTGGGCATTTAAACAGTTTCATTCTTCATTTAGGCTTTTTGCGTCCCTGTTTGGTTCTTTTGGTTTTTTTTTTTTAATGCATTACTGTAGTGTACGTTATTATGGTGGAAAATCCAGGTCATGCAGGGTCATAGAGATTGGAAACCCAGTCATATCACCAGATCTGTGAATAACCACCCTTGGAAAACGTGTTTAATGCCGTGAAATGGTTCCCTAGAACTGTTACTGCAGAGTGGAGTTAAGGAACTAGCCTTAAAGGTGTAAAGGTTCTGAAAACAGATCTTGTGATATCACACTGTACAGTGGTTCTGTGAATAAATATAAATACAGGAGCGTAGGCAGTGCTGAGCTCTGGTGCAGAACAGAAATTAAAGAGGGACTGGACTTCAGAAGAAGGAACACGCTGCCATCACAGGAATTTGCTACAGATCCCACTCGCTTTCTGGACTGCATGCACACTCAGAACCATCGGAAGATGCCCAGTTCTCATGTTG
>VWPU01012068.1:0-97611 GCA_013398955.1 Callaeas wilsoni | reverse complement strand
TGGGCTGCCCAGGAAGGTGGTGGTGGTGTTGGATGTGGCCCTTCAGTGCCATAGTCGATTTGACAAGGTGGTGTTAGGTCATAGATTGGGCCCTGTGATCTCAAAGTTCTTCTCCAAGCTAGGCAATTCTGTGATTCTGTGATACTGCAGGAAAGAAAACTCTTCTTCCATAAGGACCATTTAAACTGTAAAAGATATGAAACAACAGTCAAAAAAGAGTTATTAAGTCTCTTTGAAAAGATAAGCACAAAAAAATTATAGAAACCACCATCACTGAAATACCTACTGACCTTTGGGACATATCTAATTGTTTGTAGTTAACTCCAAAGAACTATGATAAATATGGATATTTTTGGTTTCTGTCATAATTTGACACACCAAACCATAACTAGAACAAGCTGGTTCAATGCTTTCAATAAAAGGTGCTGAATTTCACTCCATTTGAGACTGTAGAACCACAGAGGTGGGTAAGCACTTTCCTAGTGTAGCCGCCTGAGATGGAGGCCCTGTCTTTTCCAGGTACATTACTTCTTCAGGCAGAGTTTCACTTCTTTTGAAGTCGAAGCCCAGCTAGACAAAATAATATATTCACTGTGGAAAATGAAATATTACCCACCAGATGCACATCTGTAATATATGTATACTTCTGTAATCAGAATTTGGGCCAGAAGCATTGATACATGTTGTTTATCTTGAAATAGGCACTTAATGTTTTCTTGTTGAATCACAGAGCACTGGAAATGCTGGTATACAGCTTTTAGTAGAAATGAAACACTGACGTATAGTTGTTACACTGTCTACTTGAATTCTTAAATTATGGTCATTAATTACTCAACTTGCTTGCTTTATGCATGGCAGGGTGAATTATACCTGCAGTGGGTAGTACCTATTGTTCAAGTTTACAAATTATCCATGTTCCATAGCATGCAAGAACAATCTTAGTTTTTGGCAATACAAAATGGCACACAGCAACTATAGACAATGAATTATAGTTTTTTAGAATTTGCTGCTTGAGTGAGTTGCAGGCAGCTTTTGAATAGCAACTTTTAAGCACATATTACAGGATGGGGTGGGGGAGGGAGGAGGGAGGGACTTGACACCAAGCTGTGTAGAGCAATAGATAAAGAACTTAACATTAGTAAAGCATCTTGCTTTTGGATATACTCTTTCTACCCAGGTTGGTTCCTTCAACTCTCTCAAATGAACCCTACTGGAATTTACGAGTTAGCTTATGTGTCCTGTAAAGCTGAATTTCAGAGATGTTTTCTCAGTTTATTTAATGTGTAGGTAGCCTCAGTCTCCCACAGAATAAAATTATTTCAGATTGCTTTCCAAGTGCAGCACCAGTACCTTTCCTCTGTCCTGATTCTTTGATAAAACAGCTGGAAGGCTAAAACACTCATTCAGGAATCAAGAAAGCAAGATTATCACCTCAATCAGATGGACGAAATATGCACATGTCCCACCAGTGTCTCCACCGGCCTGCTGTTAACAGGGCGCTCTTCTCCTCCATGGCTGAAACTATTCTGTTATCCAAGCCAAGACCCAGGAGTACCATGAGGAAGAGTAAGAAACAGCCTACTTCCACAGCGGGGTGGAAGCAGGTATTTAGAGCATCCTACCAACACAAGCAAAGCACAACTTTCAGATACTCCAGTGGCCATTTTGCTTTAAGCATTCTTCAGGCACAGATCACGAGTTAGCATACAATATTTTTTTATTCCACGGGATGTGACCTGCACATTAGCTTTATTTTGTAGAGACAGACTTTCAAGAGGCTTCTCCCAAATGATAGAAGCAGATACACTTCAGGAAAAACATGTTAGAAAGAGGACAGTCAGCCTCACATTCTTAAGGGCTGTAGGCCTAAAGTGGCAATCGTTTCCTATTTATTACCTCAATATCTGAGGAAGAGAAAGGTTGAAAATATGCCTGGTTGTCCAGCCGTTACTGGCTACTTTTACCGAGTTTCCTTTGCACCTAGGAAGTGTTTATGAGAGTTACTGCACTTTACTGTGCACCCTATGGGAAAGCTACACATCTAAATCAGCAGAGCACAGGTTACTGCAATTGGTGCAACACAGATTGCACTTCAGTGCACAGTATTTCAATGTGTATTTGCCTTTCACCCCTAGACTCGCCAGTGGCTTTTCATCCTCCCATTTTCAAACTACTGTGATACAGTGGAGTTTAGTAAGACAAAGATTCAGGGCACTGTAACACCTAGCTCTCAAATGTTGATGTCTTTGGCGCTAACCCAGGGTAAATATGTGATTCTTATTCTTTGACAACATTTTTAAACATTGATTTAGTGTTTTCTAACTGCATTAGATTGACTCTGTCTAAAAAAGTACATACTGATTATCCAGGTAGCATAAGTGCAAGCTGATGAACGAATGTTATTTCATTCTAATCTCCCAAAGTGTCATTTCCTTTTAGGTCTCCATTTCACTTCTGGAATAACAAACAGAAGTGCTGGTTCTGATTGATAGCTTTGACCACAAGGAACTAAGCTGAGATCACAATTTTGTTTAACATAGGCATTACAATCTGTCTCTGTTATATTTTCAATATGCTGAAATAAAGAACACATGGCCCCCTCTTGTACTCAGAAGTTATCTCAACACTGCTGCCTGGTCTGTTTGACATCCTTCATCAAAAAGCTGGACTGAAAGCTTCCTAGATCATGTTATGTTTACTTTACAGTACTTTGACATAAAAGGCTGAAATCAGCAGATTGGTTCTATACACGTATACACACGCACACATACACACACACTTGTTGTTGCTGTAAGGTGCCTCTATCTTAACTACCAGCCTCGATCTACTCTAAAGGCACCTTGAGATCACCAGCAAATCCAATCTACCTCTATGGCAGGAAAGTTCAGGAGCCATGTGGCAAGAACTGGTACAAATCTGTGATGGCACTTGCATGTATATTACTGCTCTGGTGCATGCTAAGGTTCAGTTGGGGTCTAAATTTTCTCCATGACCTTCTCTGAAAGTCACCTCAAGAGGATTTACAGCCCTTTGGAAGCAGAATGAGATTAATGTAAAGTGTCAGCCTTGAACTTAAAAAGCAGTTGATATGCTAAGGTTGTATATCATGTTTAACACAAAAGGGTTATTTGCTTTTGTGGATACTTGAACTGAATGTGTAATTGGTAATAGATCACTGTTACCTGATATCAGTTCTATTCTGGTAATGAGTGAGTAATGGTTTAGGAAAGTATTGATGCCAGAATCTTGAATTCTGTAGAAAAGATTTTATTGAATTATTTACACTTATTTCTCAGGTATGAGGCAAACTGAATTTACCCACATAAACAGCCATGACCAGAACAGCAGTCATATACATCTTTCATATATAAATGTAATCTGCACAAATCAAACAGGTTGAACTGACTGCAGTCATTATCTTTACACAGGTGAGGAACCCCTGAATAAGCCTTGCATAAGTTACCAGTGAGAGAGCAGTGTTATTACAGATATCTGTTGAACATATCTGGGGGTCAAAAAGGAATGGCTAAAGTAAAAGGCAATTCCTCCAAAAAGTTGTACGTCCTCTAACTTTGCAGCTTCTGGCATCCTCAGTATGAGGCTGGGATTATAAAAAGGATGAATTCCCAAATTCAGCCCAGCTGACTCTACTCCCTCTTCCCCCTCACTTCTCCATGTACACAAACAAACCAGTGATACCTACTAATGACACAACAACTTTGTAAAGTTGGTTCTAGCCCCTCATTGTGATTACTTTTTTTTGTGGGAAGCAATTAAATGCATGCAGCAAAATTAACCATTTCCTGTGCATTCAATCTGACAATGTGTCTTGGGAGGCGACTACATAGGAGAGAGTTACCTGATTTGTATTTATAACAGTCAAATAATAGATTTTTTTTTTTAACTGAACTGTTTACTGTGATGTTCAAATAATTCAGCTGCTTATTCAACAAGAAATGAAGACAGAAAGGAACAATTCCAAAAGTGCCAGAGTATCAGCAAACATTCAGGACCAATGACTTTGGTCTAATATATGTTGATTCTGTTAAACTACCCAAACTGGTTTAACCCAGATTCAGAAACCACAACAGCAACATTTCAGCACCTTTAACAGATGGTGCCAAAAGGTCAATTGAGCAGACAGGTAAAACAAATAAAATGCAAGACGCACAGGGTTTATAGCTTGAGTTAAAAATCAATACTTACTGAAAATAAAATGAAAAATTATTAAATTAACTTAATGTCATGACTTAACCCCAGCCTCTTTTCCCACCAGTAGGACTGGTGAGAGAACTGGAATGATAGGAAAGCAAAAGCTGCACAAGCAAGCAAGCAAAGCAAAATAAGGAATGTATTGGCTGCTTCCTGTGCACAGGCAGGTGTTCACCGTCTCGAGGAAAGTGGGGCCTCATCACTCAGAGGAACATGGGGAAGATGAATGTCATCACTCTGAACATCTCCCCTTCCTTCTTCTTCCCCCCACTTTATATACTGAGCATGATGTCACACGGTCTGGAATATCCCTTTGGTCAGCTGGGGTCACCTGTCCTGGCCGTGTCTCCTCCCAGCCTCCCAGGCACCCCCAGCCCCCTCACCCGTGTGGCACTACGAGAAGCAGAAAAGGTCTTGGCTCTGTGTGAGCCCTGCCCAGCCATTACAAAAACATCTCTATATTATCACCCCTGTGTTCAGCGCAAATCGAAAACACAGCCCCATACCAGGCACTGTAAACAAAGTTAACCCGACCCCTGCCAAAATCAGCACATTCATCAAACCCATTTTCTGTTAGCCTCTTTTCTTATTAAGGCATATTTTGAACAGAGAAAGTTGTGAGTGGTAACTTGCATTTCTAAAAGAAATTTCTAAAAGAAATGCAAGTACCTGGATGAGCTAGATTTGCTGGAGGATGTGTGGTTGCTCCCTAGTGTTCTGAAACCTGGAGCAATCCAGAAGATTAGAAGAGGTTGCAAAAGAAGGTGAAGGTGCAGTCTGCCTTATACTATAATGAAAGGCACCTGCTTTCAGTTCAGGTTCAGGGCTATGCCCTTGTAAGCATGAAATTTCAACAAGAGCTACACGAGAGAGAGTTTCTTACACGCCACTGTATTGTCACCTGGTCTTTTGAGAATGTCAGTGGATGTCTTCTGGCAATGCATTGACTCCATCAGACTTTTTGCTTAATAAGAATCAAACAACAAAATAGCAACTCTTCATCTGTACCAACATATTTGTGCTTTTAGTTACAAACAGCTTAACAGAAACTCTTCCTCATATTTTCTCCCCTACTGCTGTGCCACATTTTTCCTCAAACGACTTTGTGAATAACATGCCACCGGTATTGACATTCAGTTTAATGGAAATGACCTGGAAAAATAAAAATATCTCAGTTTTAAAAAATTAATATTTTCAGTAGTATTCTTAGCTTACGTTATTTAGGGAACCTGAATTTTCATTTTTCAACCATTTGCTCTTTATTCCAAATTATAATATCTTTGCGTTATGATTGTATCATAACGCAAAGATATTATATCAACAGTACAGTTGATTGCTGTGGAAAAGTCCATTATGTCACAAGCATAATATTTTATTATTCCAGAGTAATGAGAATGGGACCAAAAAAATTTTAACATCAACAATATTGATAATAAAGATAAAAGCAGAAACTAACAACGGTAATAATAAATGTTGAAAGAAATTCCACTTATGAAATATTTAGGCTAGATATTTAGTTATATCAGTTGTAGGTAATGTCTTCAGTTGTGCAAAACTGTCTGCCTTAACATTTACTTGAGTTAAAAACAATGGAAAGGGGAACTATAATGAATGACTCAATTTTCTATTTTCTTTTCAGATTTTTATGCATACAATTACCTTGATAGTGGCAACTGAAGTCAGGAAATTCTAATCTGTGTCATATAATTAGTGAGATTTTATAACCTTGATGTTTAGAATAGAATAAGCTTTCATCATAAAAAAATTACTTCATTCCCTTGCAAGTTAAATGAGAAAAGTGAGACCTTGTGTAGAACTCTTAGACTAATAATCTTTGAGACAAATTCTGGATTTCAACTCCTTGGCTAAGACTACAAAATCTGTAGTGAAACAAAGATTCTTGTTTATTTTGCTGTCAGAAGGTCCTCCACATTTTGAGGTAATATTAGCAGACTGATCAATTATTAACTGTAGTTTTGTCTTGTCAATCTCTTTCACCTTTTATCTTACCTAATATTTATTCTTTAGTCATACATCTGTATTTAATTTCGACTCAGTGATAGTCTTCAGCCTCTCTTGGCTATTGTCTTCCTGCTAAGTGGGACAATTTTCTGGCTACTAGTGCAAAAGCACTGAAAAAACTTTATATTCACATTTGCTTTAATTTCCATGTATCACCATCCCGTATTTTATGAGTGCTCTGAGACAAATTTCTTTAACATTTAAAGAATCCCAGCTATTCAATATCTTCTTTCCAGCTTGCTTAGCAGTATAACCTTTCCTTTCCTTTAACTGGAGTCCTGACAGAGACTTAACTTACAAGGGAAGCCTCAGCTGCCATTCAATCCCACATTTTTCATGGACATCTTCTAGTTACCAGTGTGTGTAAAATAGTTACAGAATAATGATAGCAAAGCATTTGTTTTTGCTAGTTGCTGATTTCTACCCAAAAGCCTTTCTGAGAAACCTGGTAGTACAGGGTCTCATTTTTCTCTAGCATAGTATAATGGATAATGTTCTAATGCATTTCTTCCTACAGCTTTTCCCTGCTGTATTGAATTTCACCTTTGTTGTATAGGCACAGCTGAGCCTGAGTTACTATTGGTTTAGCTTCAGCTTGCTCTGCGATTCTTCTCACGTGGTTTGGTTTAATTATTTTCTGATTTTCATTTTATGTATTTGAACCAGAAACTGAACTTAATCTAATTTTTCCTAGGTTTTTTTACCTGGAAATCAGATAAAATAGCTTAAAGTTTTAGAAACTCTATCTGGAAATATACATTTGTATTACATTTGTATCATTAAAAAAACCCCTAGCCCTTCAGACAACTAAACAAAACCAGCCCTTCAGACAAACCAGCAAATCAAAAAAAAAAAGTACCTTAAACAGAATTGTTCTTTCTTGTTTTCTTTTTAGTGTTTGAAATGTGCCATTTTGTTATTGGGGTATTTTTGTCAGGGGGGTTGTTAATTTCTTTTTTTTTAAATGGATTTTGAAGCTTTCCTGCCCTGTGTAGAAATCTTTCCTTATATGTTATCTGGCTCAATATCACATTACTTGGTTTACTAAATCTGTAAGTATGACCCTGCATAACTTTCCTGTTAAGCCATTTTTTATATTTCATCTCTGGTACTTCTTGAAGGATATCGGATTATTTCACTTTAAGGAATAGTCTACTAAGTGATAACATGGTCCAGGGTATTTTACCTGGCTAGGAATCAAGTTTTCTTTTCCTGATTCCTGCAGTGGTTTATTACAGTCAATGAGATTGTGTGTCTTATTTTCTTTTTTCTTTACCCTTTAAGTTAAAATATTTTGAGGGAAAATTATATACTTGTATAATGTGATTTAAATCCTGGGTGACCTCTAAGAACACTTACACATATTATTCAAAATAATTTAGCAGGAGGAATAGGACACATTCCAGTTGGTGATCGTAAATTTTCACATACAAACCATTTAATTTTCTGTTTCCTCAGAGTTATTCTCTGAGGGCAAAGCAAAGAAAGGAAGCCATCTTACCTCCTCAAAGTTTATTAAAAGGGACAGGAGACTAATGTTGATCCTTAAAACCCAGTAAAATAATCAACCACAAAAAATCTCCATTTTTAGAAACAAGTTGTTGTGATTTTTGCTTGTTCCTAAACTTCAAACTACCAATGCAAATCTTAGAACAAAGCTTTTAGCGTAGAGAAGCTTACCTAACCATATCACATTAATATACTGCTATACAATAGTAGTGAAAAAATAGAAATAAAAAACATCCCAAAAACCTAACACCAATGACCATATCCTGCCAGAAACAAGATGAAACAGTCACAATGTCTCATCCCCAGGATGCAGCTTTAAAGCCTTCGTTATGACATCCCCTTGTCCCAGTGAAGGCCAATAGAATTTCAAAGGAGGCCCCTTGTCTGCCAGAACGTTCAAAGTCATGAGGCAAGCCATGAAACCTAAACACATACCTGAACTGAATCTGAAGGAGGGTCCATCAAACAAAACAAATAGATATACTTAAAAATGGCTCCTCATGTAGGGCTACAAACAAAGCCATAACTTGTGATACCAGCAGGTAGGAAAACAGAGGTAACAGCAGGGAGGTGGGAGGAACCTTCTGGAGGTACCATGAAAAATCACCTGTCTATGAAAATTACAGTGAAACAGCATGCTTCTGAATGTCAGCAAGATTTTTATGCAGATGGGGATTTACTTTTTCTGCACCTGCTGTCAGTATGCATTAGACCATAAACATCAGCAAACAATGATTAAGCATGTTGCCGGAATGAAGCATTGGGCAAAGAATGAAGGAAGGGAAGTGTCACAGAAACTCTAAATTGTCAAAGACAAATGACTCACCCCACAGCAATTTAAGGCAGAGTCATTGCTGCTTATCAGACTCAACTGTGTTGAAAGTTTTGTAGATTTTTCTTTTTCTAAAGTAAATGTAACCTGACTTTTTTATTTACCAAATCCACAGATCAGTAGTCATCAACCCTAACAAAATTATGGAAATCAGATTACTGGTCAGCTACAGGAAGAGGTAATTCTTATACTATATCTCTTTGGAGACAATATGGAAAATAAAGCAAAGAGCAGCAGAAGTCTTTTGACCCTGGAATCAACAGGCCAAAATGTGACTCCTCTACTTCTTACCCAAATGTTTGTTTCTTGGAAGTGTTTTGGCACAATACAAATGTCAGGAATCCAACTCTGCCTTGCACTCTTGCCTCATTATGAAGTCTAAGCAGCCAGAATCCTGTCAGTAATATTTCTGCAGTGTAGCAGAGAGAAAGGCATGAAAAGACTGGGCAGCCATACAGGCTCTTTCTTCTGCTAGAACAAACTTACCCAAAACTAGACCTGTAGTATTCGGTGACCATTTTCTCACCAGTATCATAAATGCTTCATGAATAATTGCAGGATGCATGGGTCATTTTTGGCATGATTTAATCCACATTCCATCTGTTATTTTCAACAGCATGAAGCACCATAGATAAAGGTTGCCTCTAACATATTGGAAGGCTTGTTTCTAATTGTTAACAACATATTGCAGGAGGGTTTTTATTATGAAGACATGCCTAGTTTCAGATGAGCTTCACTAAATAATAGAAATGTTAACATATTGCTACAATAAATAAAATATGTGTCATATGGGGCTTGATTGCTAAATGTCTGTGTGGCTCCAGACAATCTTGAATTTAAAGTCATTTGTAAGGATCAGACATGTTCTCTTTCCTCAGGATGGAGGTTCTGTTGCCCCTGCAGTGATGCCCACCTTAGCCGTATGTCAGACCCAGCCAGTTTAGCTGAATACAGCTAAACCCAGCCTTCTCTGCTAGGCCAGGTGCTCCACGTATCACACTACAACGTCTTAACTACCCACAAACATTGTGAGACTTAATGATCCTGGACAAATGAACTAGCCATCTACAGCTGTGTATGCCTGACTTAGCAGCAATCACTGACTTCTCCTCAGGCCAAGCTTTAACTATCATCACAAGTAATTCCATCTCAGCTGAGTTGTAACAAAGCAATAGGAAGGCTAAAAATTCTTTAAACTCTGCACGGAAGGTTCCTTCTAGCACACATATAAATGTGGGGAAAATATTTAACCTTGAAGAAAATCAACCGGAAATTTTGGGAAGGAAAACTGTCTCCATGTAGGGAGTTCATAGTAAAATGGGAAGAGAAAAAGAATTTATATTTTGACTTTTAAACCTTAATATGTACTGATGAATTGTGTAAGTTTTAAAACAAGTTTGTAACTCCCTGCAAAGCTGACTAATGTACTCTGCTCTTCAAATTGTTAAAGACAGAGTTTTAAGTAAGCATTTCAATTAGCAGTATGTTAATGTCTTTTCACACTACATACTGAATATGAAGCCTACCTATCACCAATTTTTAACCTCTGTCTTTTCATATGCAGACACCTTTTATACACAAATCATTTTGAACCAAGCTCTGTTTGCAGAGAGCAGTAAGAACAGTAATATCTAGCATAGTAATTATCCTTTCAACCAGGCCATTTTTCTTCCGAAAATAGGATCTCGAGCACCTGCTGCAATTCAGTTACTAGAGTATGTCACAGAAAAGCACTTGGCCTTCCTCGGCTTATTCAGGCTAAAAGTCTTTGGATAAGCCTTTAGAAGGAAATGGGTTATATACATTGATGCACTGAAATTGATTTTATTTTAATTCAGTTAAGTCATCACTAAGAATATATTCTGCTTTTCTTTTTGCATCATGAAAGCTTTTACAGGCAATATTGCAATGTTCCAGTAACTAGATATTATTACGGAGAACACATTACTTCTGTGTTGAAATGACAGGCATTCATTTCAATTTTCACAATATTAAGTGGTGTGATGGTTAGGAATTTGGCCATCAATTTAGAAACAGAATTAATTTGGTTCCTTTTGTTTGTGTTTTTGTGTTCTGTTTTTCTGTTAACAATGTATTGGTAGTACTCCGAAGCAGGAATAATACAAATATTGAAATACCGTTACCCAGATGCAAGGAGATACAGTCCAGCTAAGTGTAACTTTTTTTAAACTGTATTTTGAAGTAAAAAAAGATGAAGCATTTTTAAGAACTATTGATCTTCTCCTTAAATAGCCAGAGGGAACTTTGAATGTATATGCTAGGAGACCAGCTATTCCAAGGAAGAAGACTCAGTACTCAGAAAGCTTTACCAGCCCTGAGGGACCGTGCTAGCTTTGACGGTAGTTGTAAACTCATCACTGCTCAGGATAGCTCATCAATTCTCATAGCAAGAGACTTTTTAGATAAAGTCAGAACCAATTTTTCTAAGCACTGTTGCACACCTGCAATTGTTTTAAACAATAGCCCTTGTGACAAGTGTTGTAACTTCTGTGTTCTGGAGACCGCTGAGGATGCCCTTAGGGTGCAGCATAGGGGAATATATGAAGCCCTCAGCTCCAACTACCTTACTGAGCATACAGGCTACTCTCAGCACAGATGTACACTGCGTTTACCTTCCGATAAGGATCTACTCCTTCTACTCATCAGTGGAGTAAACTTGTCAAATTCCTGCAAATTGAGAAGGAGAAGCACAATGGGATTTTAAAGCATTTTTGTCTCCCAGGTAGCCCTACATTTCACACTTTCACAGTGCAACGCCCCCTGCTTCTCACTCTCTTGTTGCAAGATCCATGACCAACGACAAGGAAGGAAAGCTCTGTCCTTCAAAGATAGTTGGAAAGCCCTTGTGCCGTCCTGCTCCCTAGCACTCAAAGAATGCAATAGAGGGACCAGTGACCTGGACAAATCACTTTGCATCCTGTGCTGGTTTTCGCTGAGGTAGAGTTAATTTTCTTCACAGTAGCTAGCATGAACTGTGTTTTGGATTTTTACTGGAAGGTGTGTTGATAACACAGGGATGCTTTAGCTATTGCTGAGCAGCATCAAGGCCTTTTCAGCTCCTACCCCAGCCCACCAGTAAAGAGACTGGGGGTGTACAAGAAGTTGGAAGAGGGCACAGCTGGGATCTGAATCGACTATGGAGATATCCCAGACTATATGGCATCATGCTTAGCATATAAAGGTGTGTGAGAAGAAGGAAAAGGAGGGACATTTAGAGTGATGCCATTTGTCTTTACAAGTCACCATTACATGTGATGGGGCCCTACTTTCCTGGGAATTGTTGAACATCTGCCTGCCCATGGGAAGCGGTGAATGTATTCCCTGTCGTGCTTTACTTGTGTGCGCAGCTTTTGCTTTATACTGATTAAACTCTTTTTATCTCAACCCACAAGACTTCTTCCTTTTACCCTCCCAGTTCTCTTCCTCATCCTGCCAAGGGGGAATGAGCAAGCAGCTGCGTGGGACTTAGTTGTTGGCCAGGGTGAAACCACATCAGAGCCCTTGTTCACATTGTTATTGCTAATACAGATTCATTAGTCTGTACACAAAAATGACATTTTAGGATAGCTCAAGCTCACGAATTCTATGTACTTCAGTGTTTCATCATATTTCACTGTTGTAAAACATGAAGAGTAGAAGAGAAGAATTAACTGAAAAATGCAGTGTAAGGAGACACAAAAAAAGGCAATGGGAAAGGGAAGAAAGGGGAGAGAAATTCAAGCTGCTTATAGACATTTGCACTTTTAAAATCCAGCTCTAGAAACTGGGAAGTGGAAGGTTTAGGCCACAGAGATAGAAATCCAAGTGAGAAGAGGAAGGAAGGTTTAACAAGGAGAGATAAGAGCAAGCAGGCAAACCTCAACAGCCCTAAATGGAGCCATGGCCAAGAAAGGGACAGAGGAGAGGTATTCTGAAGCTCATTTACTAGAGGTCAGCCCTGAAAGCTGGGGATTAAGCTGACAATTTCCTAAACTAAGTCACTTGTGCAGCTAGGAAAGATTTTGTTATCTGTACCTGTCTTTAAATGCTTTTCTTTTGCACCTGTGTTCGTAAATCCAGACAAGAGACAATATAATACAGGTGTCAGTGCATCAGACTGTAATGTCAAGGAAGATTAAGGGCTCTCTAGCACTGTGATGGACTGTATTGGTTACGTCACATTGTCAGTGTCTCTTACAGTAGCTGCACATGACCAAGAGTGTGCTCGTATCTACAGTAATGACATCTTGTTCCTGACCTAAGATTCCACAGATTCAACCCTCTAGATATCCAGTCCCTGCTGTGGAACTGGGACACAGAGACTGAAAATGTTGGGACCTGAGATTTCTCTTAACCTTCCAAAACAGCGAAACCCAGCTTCCCGGAGGAACTCACTGCCCCACATGTTGAGGATGGTGAAGCCACATGACAAGGTGCTTATCTCTGTTCTGCAGTCCTGAAAGTCTTTGGAAAACAGAAGGAATACAGCCATGACCACAATCGGGTGTAACCACTGTGGTATAATGTAATACACTGCATGTTTGGAGTCACCTCTCTCAGCAATGCTTCTGGTTCAAGGATCCAATGGAGGGGACAGAAGAACCACTTGTCCCTCCATCCTCCGCAGTACCCAGCCTGGTACAGGTGGCACAGGAAGGTCTGAATCTGTTTTCTCAGTCCTGCTCGCAGTCTGTGCATCTCACAAGCAGCAAGAAGGAAACAACACAGCCGTCCAGCAAGTTCAGTGTGCTGCATGCCAATTGGCTTGAGAAATGCCGGGCTTTTCTATTAATAACTCACTCAGGTCAAAGGGGGTGTGTGATGCATAATGACTTGGAGCAGACATATCTGCAAGAAGTGCTTGGTATAGAGGGGCACAGAGGTGGATGAGGTAACTTACAGCACTGCCAAAATACAGTATAAACATGACTGTCCCAAGACTGAAAGTGGACGGTATGGAAATTAAGTCAGAGGCTGTCGTGGGTTGATGCTGGTAAACACCAGTGCACTCATGAAAAATCATTCACTCATTCTCCTCTGCTATAACTGAGCATAGGAAGGGGATAGAAAAAGAAATTAAAAGGTCCTGGGGTGAGATAAGGATTAGGAGAAAATACTTTAAGGGCAAAACAGGCTCAAAACTTTACAAGGTATGAAGAAAAATGTATTAACAATTAAAAGAAAATAATAAGAATGAAATTAAACCTTTAGAACACCTTTCCCACCTCCCCAGCCCTTCTTTCCTTCCTACCAACAGCGCAGGGAGACCAAACATGGAGTTTTTAGTCAGTTTGTCACTTATAAAAAATCTTTTTTCAGTTCGTTCAGGGAGAGGAGTGTCTTTTGCTGTTCCATGGGGTCCTTCCCATGGGAGACAGTTCTCTGTGAACTTTTCCAACATAGTTCTAATTTCCACAAGTAGCAGTCCCACCCAAACCTACTGCAACATGAGTCTCTCCCACAAGCAAAACAGTCTTCCCACAACTGCTTTTTCATTGGCCATTAGTTCATGGAGGGTAATTTTTAAGGATGAGCTGTTCTAGCATAAAAGCAAAGGTTCTCTTCCTCTGTCTCTGGAAGAAAGAGTTCTCTCTCTCTCTCTGTTCAAACTTCTCACTAGATCACAGCTTCTCAGCATCTACATGCTTAAGTGCAAGCACCTTTTTCTCACAGGCTGCGGGTGAATTCGGCATTCCCCCATGCACTTCATGAATTACAGGGAAACAATTTGTTGTGTTATAGTCCTCACCACAGCTTGCAGACGAATCTCAACTCTGATGCTCAGAGCACCTCCTCCTCCTCTCCCCTTTGCACCGACCTTGGTGTCACCACGTTTTTCTCCTCACATGTCTTCACTTTTTCCTTTTCTCTGACTGGGGAGAGAATTGGTTTCCATAGGTTTGTTTGTTCTCAAATTTGATCAACTGAAAAGTTTTTATAGAGTTCTGTGGCACTGAAAGGTTGATCCAGTCTGGGCTCTGCATCAGGGAATTGCTCGCCATGCCTCTTGCTGCTGGTCATGTGGTCCATGCTGGCACCACACGAGCTGCGCCAGCCCCTGGCTCCACTCAGCGCCTCTCTTCATGCAGGGCACCAAAAAGGAGAAAAGCTGCTGCCACTGCCTCTGCCCTTCTGTCTGCAGCATGGCTGGCTAAAAGCAGCTAAGCAAATGAAGTTCATTGCAAGCCATGCTGAGTTGGCAGCGGCCGCATGGCACCTCCCCAACCACACCACCCTGGCCGCTCCCAGCCTTGGCCACATGGTCTCGACTGCGTGGCTGCTCATGGCCCTAGGACGGCCCTTCCCCAGCGGCATCATCCCAGTGGCCACGTCAGGAAAGGATCCTGACAGCTCCACTGGGAAGCGGCTCAGTGGCCCATTCACCACCTCTCCGAGGCAAAAAAGAAAGAGAGCTTCCCATGGTTTTTTCCTTTCTTAAAGATGTTATCATAGAGGCGTTACCAGCTTTTCCAATTGACTTAGCAATGTGCCTATTCTCAGAGCCAACCAGCAGTTGGTTTTGCCAGGCACAGAAGAAGATTTTAGCAGCTCCTCACAGAAATACCACTTCTGTGGCTGGCTTCTTCCCTCTTTACTAAAAATCAACCCATGCAAAACCAACACAGGCCTAAAGAGAAGGCTATAGCAGAGCTCAGCCTTGCTGTGGTCAGGAATGCTCAGGATTAGCAAATGGAGAAAACAGACAGATGTTGGTATGTAAACAGATATTCTCTTAAACTTAGACTCATTTTCCTCACCACCACATTCCTCTGAGGTCTCATCTGCCTCAAATGAATTTAGAGACATTCCCTGTGTTGAGATTTGGAGGACACATGCAAGAATGTCCAGCCATAGCTCCTTTCTTCACAGCAGCAGATCCAGTGGGTTGTGGAGGCTTTTGATGTTTCATGTGCAAAAATGGGCTGGTGCCATTCAAAAGCCAAACATTTCCATGTAAGCATGAGAGCAAGACTAATGCAAGCAGCAACTGTGTACTTGTTTCTGCTGGACCAATTGCAAAATACATCCCTAGCCATGTATTCAATGCACTAGAGTTCCTCCACTTTATGATGTTTGTTCAGTGTTTGCAAATTTGTACATCCTAATAGAACATTTGTACTATTAGGAAAGAGAGATTTTTGTTGCTGTTGAACAAGCAATTTGGGGACTTTTTTCATTTTCCCTGTAGTCAAGCATTTTTATAAAGCCCTGCCTTCTGTACTCTACATTAAAAATCCTGTACAGACACAAGAGCTTAAATAAAAAATCACCCATACAGGCAAACTATGACCTTTTCCTTGAAGTCCCTGCCCTCTGACATAGGAAGGCTCTAGCACTGAACGCTCTAGCTAATGCCATAAACACACACACTCTTCAAGTGCATTTGGAGAATTTGGAACAGTACTCCAAATGGCACTGGCTCCTTTAGAGCCAGAGTTTGAGTTTGTTTTGCACACCACTTGCCCCAAGGCATGTACCGTTGCTGACAGACCCTCCACAGCAGCTTTATATCCACTGCTCCATGTAATATTAGTGAAAGCTTGCGAGGCTTGTTAGGCAAATACGGCATAGCCCAGCAGGCTGTGGCACGCTGCCAGTGCTGCCCTACCCCCCAAATCGTGACAAGCAACTTAAGGGGTTGCGCTAAGTGTATATCTAAATCAAGCATCTCACTTCACAGAAACTGGACAGCGTTCTCCACTAAGGCCTTCCGTTTCCCAAGAACCAGAAAGAGCTGGCTGAAAAGCATAGTATGCAGTATTTGGATCCAATATCAATGCAGCTTACATAGGAGACACACACTGTGCTTTCACCCAACAACCCCTTCAGTGCCATCTTTAAGTTTTCAATAAAAACTATGCTAAAGGTACATGCTTCCCCTGAATTTAAAGAATTTAAAGTGTATTTATTGTTTTGTAGTGGATGAAGATAAAAAATGGATGCACATCTGCTACTTCTCCAAAAATAGATTGGCATGAATTCTTCCTTGGAGAGACCAGAGAAAGCACAAAATCTCTCTTTTCCTTGCAGTGTTAGTTACCTTAACATGATCCTCTGAGACCTCTCCTAAACACTCAGGGACCAAACATGGTTCTTTACTTTGTGTAATCTTCTAAACAGTAGAAAATATGGGGATAAAACATTATCAAATCCGAATAATAGCATTTTACATACACTTTGCCTAGGTGTAATTAATTGCAGAAAGGACAAGTTGATTAATACAATTCTCAGTAATTCTAATCAGGTGATATTACAGAAGCATGCACATGAATCAGCACTGTATGGTGATAAGTTTTTGTTATTTCATTAGAAGCCAAATGTTTCAGCCTCTGCATATCTATTATAAGACCATTCTAGCATTCTTTTTTAAAGAGAAATAAAGATTTTGGGGCTCCTAGCAACCTGATCTAATGTGTGCCATCCCTGCCACACAGGGGTGTTGAAGTTAGATCACCTTTAAGGTCCCTTCCAACCCAATCCTTTATATGATTCTATGATCCTATGATTTTGACTTTCAAGAGGCTATAGGAGAGCTCTGCTTATAAGCTTAATTTATTCTTTCAATTGAGTTAAGTTCATAACTGATAAAAATTTAGAACAAGTAATCCAAATTCCTGTGATAGCATTTTGGAAGTAACAAAAATGCAAAACAACCTCTTGTTGAACCTGTACATTTGCTGTGATTCTTGCAAAAGATGGGACTGCAGACTGTACTGCAAAAAAATTATAATAAAAGTCACTTATCTGCACAAACACCATTTTAGTTTAGTTGAACTGAGAGTGAATACACAAGCAGAAAACTTTTTAGTCTGCAGGAGCTACTGATACAAACTGCTTTTTTAAACTAAAGTGATGTAGGCACACATACAACTTCAGGTACTGAAGTATCTCTACTTGTGCACTAATACATAAATTCACATAACCTCATCATAGAAAAAGTTCTGGGGTATTCAGAGATTTCCATTCAAACAAAAAATAGGCTAAAAATTTGATTTTCTTAGTTTGCATATTAACCCTTTTTTTACTTAGCAACTCAGAAATCCGAAACTTACATTTCTGACTCACACTTACAAGACTCTTGCAAAAACTTGGTTTAAACTCCCAGTGGTGATAAATTTCACCAGATTTTCTTTTCATTGCGTGTTTGCATAAAATAGTGGTGTCAGACACCGTCTCAATCTCTCCTTCCTACTATTTGCCAAAAAATTGAATCCCTTCATTCTTTTTTGTTCAAAGTCATGCCTTGCTCTTGTTTTTTGTACTCTTCTCTGATAATTTAACTAATTCTGCCACTTAGAAACACCCCAATAATCCATCCTACCCTTCTGTATTCCTATGGCGCTTCTTATTCTCTTGTTTTGGACTGCAAACTCAAGAGGGACACTGGTTGTATTTGTACAGGAACCATCATTTTATGATTTGCTGCTACAAATGCCACTGACAACAATGTTTTTGCTGGCACTAAGATCAAAGATGGGTGCTGTCTCCCTCAGATCTTGACTAGTAAAACACTTAAACATGCAGAAAGCCATTTGGAGTAGAGTACCACTCAGCGATTTAAGTACCTTAGACCTGACTATCCATGGCTAATTACCAGGATGGGATTTAAAGTGTGCAGATGTAAATTGAGTGTACAAAAACCCATCTGGAGTACACTGTTCACTGGTTTGAATAAATGCAACATTAAAAATCAAATAAATCCCTAAGTACCATAAATCAAAAGTGCCATGCTCAATGTGACAGATAAAAGGACTGTAGTACTCTTTCCAGTATTTTCTTTAAAGATATATATATATATATAGATATATAGATATATGTAGAAATCAAATTTTAGGCTGTTTGAAACATGTTTTTAAGACTTTACACTTTGTTCTTTGAAAATTTTTTCTCTATTCCTTTACCCAAGCTAATGTTACTATGGAGCAGAGAGGAGTGTAATCCTTCTAGGCAATACAGTTTTACTTTAAGCATAGCAGCTAATACCATAAACTCAAAGTATGTAACTAGTATCTGGTGATGAGAACTGAGTACTTACTTTAGCTCAGTGTTACTGGATATGGATGCAAAGCTAATATTTAAAAGATGGTGAGAAAAGAGCAGAATTGTACCTTTAGTAGAATTCTGACTTTTGAGGAGTAAGTACTTTGTATCAGAAAACTCCACCACTCTTGCAGAAAAAAAGAAATGAAGCCCTGGTTGATGACAACAAGTGAGTTCATAGACAGAAGCATGAGGCATTGTTTGAGTGAACTAAAGAGGACAGTAACCCTGCAAGAGGTATTAAGACATGCTTTTCTTAATTCTCTGCTACCGCCTTCAGTCAAATCTGACATTAAATTTTATTCACAAGCACAATGTGACTGATAAAAACATTTTTTATTAGATCTTTTCATCATTATTTCAAAAGGCAGTTGATGTATCTGTCATATATATGAATCAAATTGCATGTTCTGCACAGCACATTTACCACTAAAATAGGCATTCTAGGTCCAGTCACTCATTCTCAAGATAGAATGGCACATTTTCAGGTATTGCTGACAAAACCAAGAAAAACCAAGTAAAAATGGTTTAACATAGAAGTTATCTAGCAGAAAACCTAGGAAATTCCATCATTGTGACTGCTTGTTCAAAATTTTTTTGTGTGCTGAGGCATATGTGCGCTTTAATTATCCAATCACACACCATGTTTCCAGTAGCAATCTTAATTCTGGATTTTTTATCTTTTGAGTGTAGGTTGTCAACAGTGATAAGAGCCTATTATAAGTTTGTGATGTAAATATACAAAACACAGAAATAGGTTACACAACATGAAAGAATGCAGGTATTGGCTGTTTGTGTTTAAAGTCCCATGGGTGGGGAGCTTGACAGGGTTTATAAAGCTGGCTTATGCCTTTTCACGCCTGTCCTTAGTCAAATAACTCCAGTTGCAGTACTGCTGAGGTTATGTGTGCTCCCACGTATGTAAATAACTACATAAACAGAAAAGGTCTTTCTTGATCCTTCATTTTTTCCATTTAAAAAATCATTTGGTGCAATTAATCATTTAATCTGGTCACCCAAAATGAGATTTTAAGGCTTTTTTAAGCTTTGTTGCCAGAAAAGATACCTAAGTACATGAAGAGCAGTCTGACAGCTCTAAAATGTCAACATGTCTTTAGCTTCAAAGGACAGCTGGAATATTTAGCTATTTTCTACTGAAATCTACCATCTAAAAATGCAAGCTTTCATATCAAGGTTATTTAATAAGAAATACTGACAAAATCAAACATATTAATATCTTTCACACTTATGCATACATCAGATGCTTGATCCCAAAAAATTGTAATGTGATTAACAGAAGTAGTCCCCTCACTTTATCAGGTGTCTTCCTCAGATGAATCTCAATATTCATCTTACTTAATTTGCACTCTTTTTGGGATCAGCCCAAATATTTTACATTTCATCCATGGTTACTGTAGCTCTCTTGTAAACCATGGAGTACTATCTCACTTTCCCACCATTTTCATAAGTATTTTCCCCATCTCCATATCCTGGGGTTCAAAAATACCTCAAGGGGTTTCAATCAGAAGAAATATTGTTGTAGGCTTGACATGCTCACCTTTTTTTCATTGTCATCACATGGGAAAACAAACACATTCTACGCTGAAATTAATCAAATTCAGTGATCTTTTGACAATAGTGCTCTAGCATCTTCTTTCACTGCTTCATCAATCACAAATAAATCATGATGGCTGGTGAGGCTCTGGAGGACTGACATGGCAGTGTGTCAATGGCTATAACTGAAGTATTGTTGTTGCCTGGTAAATTATTAGCAGAGAGGATTGTTGACGGAGCATCAATTCCCCAGAAGTTTGAAGCCATTAGGACACATCTTTCAAAGTCCATAGGCCTCAGAAGACTATAACAACAGTTTAACTTCAGCAAGAGTCTAACATTTGGACTGGGCTATCCATATCCGTGCCCAGATCCAGGCCACATTCGTTGATGGGCTGTCTCTCAGCATGCAGCTGGGAAACCATCAGTGAATAGACAAGTTACTAATGCAGTTCCCCAAGGAACCTATGGCCCTAGGACAGGTCACATTTTTTAATCAATGGCTTGGAAAAAACCAAAGTCATTACAGATAACATTTCCAATAGTCACAAAGACTGATGGAAGGCCAAATAAGGGAACAAGTCTTTAACCCCATGTAATTTTAATGCCCAGAAGCTAGGCACAGGCAGCACATTTAATAAAGCTAAATGTAAAATCATGCAGTGTCCAAGTGATGATTGATGACTGATCTCCTCTGTGCCCATTAGCACCCCTATGTGATTACTCGCTGTCATTTTTGGGTTGCAAACAACAGCCAGTATTGAGCCATATGCACTCATAGAGTTATGGAAGGTATGACTGACAGAAGATAGGTTTTCTAAGTCCTATAGATTCATTGAGTGAAAAGGCTTTATGCAGAATTGAAATACAAGGCTACTCAGCTAGAAAGAGTTCAAGGAGAGATTTATTTGGGGCCAGTCATTAGCAAGTCACATTAAGGTCATGCTGAAGCCATCAGTGCCTGGATGATCAATTAGGATGTGAAATCATCAGTTACTCAAAGCAAGGCTGATTATGTATAATTACCCCATAATAGTTTCCTTAAACTGTTGGGAGTGTACAAAATGAGAGACCCTTGTCGTGTGGCCAGGTCACACTGACTGCCAGAAACAAAGTAGAAGAGAAAAAATTTGGCCTTAGAATAAGCATGAGTGTATGGCTGTTCTATTTCTGATATCTGTAATTTAATCATCTACCAGGGATTTCACAAATAAATGCTTGAATTTTCTATCACTTTAGCATGGCTGAAGCTAAGGACATTTCCATGGTATCTGCTGAATACCCGCTGGACACCCAGACATGCAGTTTCTTGGACTGTGACAATACACTCTTTGCAGTACCTAACATCACAAATCATGGCTTCTGCATTTCCATCTGGGATTATCCAATAGTTAGCAATGCAAGAAAGTGCATTTTCACGTTTTAGAAGGGGTCAGTATGAGAATAAAAATCTTCTGGTGGCCTTCACCAATTCATTGAGCCTTTAGTAGCAGTGTAGTAGTAGAAAACATTCCTGATTCTTCTGGGGAACATATAGTAGTACACCTAAACCTAAAGAATGTAGGTGTGCAATATCTAGAAAAATACAGTCTGGGTAGCAATAATTGAGTGAGAGTTCCAAGAGCCAAAGAGAAGCATTAAATATTGAGAAACTTGGCCTATTTTTATATACTGCGATGTGTCAATCCATTTTAACTAAACATAGGGAAGGCTCACAGGCAACTTGATTGTACTGTGTAAGTACTCACATGCACCACAGCAACAGGATCACAGGGAGCCTGTCAGCCCATCAGACAAATATATGACAAGATAAAATACCTGGAAGCTGAAGGGAGGCAGTTCATATCGATTATAAAATGTTATCTTTGTTTTAAATGAGGAATTATTAATTTAGAAATGATTGCAAGGATTTGGTTTTGATATGACCTGTGACTGACAACTTTTAATTAAAACTTCAGTGTTTTTCTGGGAAAGGCACTGTAGTTAAACAAGAGTTTGTTTATTCAGTAATACAGTGTATGCTGTAGCGCTCAAGATACATACCCACAGATTGTTCCATTCTAAGCTTGATAACTAATCTTCTATATCTTCACTTTTTTTTACTTTCAATAAACAAGAAAAAAAGAGGGGGTTTTTTCTGTGGGGGAAATACAAATTCCAAATCTTATCTTAACACATCAGTAAAAAGTGGTAGTATTTCTGCAGCTGAATCTTGATAGTTGTTGAAGAGTTTGATCCTCAAATGCTTTGAATTTACAGGGGAGTTTGTTTATTTGTTTGTTTGCTTTTCCTGAGTGAAAATGTTTCTGTTTCTGCAAAGTAACTCAGGCTTTGCTAAGAAAACTGTCATTTCTTCTTATCAGAAAACACAAGTCCATGTGGACAACCCTGCTCTGTATCCATTCCATCAGGCTTTTTTTCTCTGCTCCACTACCTTGATTTTAATGAAACCTGTCCTTGTGCTTCTGCTTGTTTTGAATTAGCTATTCTTCACCCAGTCAGATTGATTGACTTTTTTATCTCATGACTGCCCAAGTATGGAACAAGCTTCTTTCACACCATCTATACCACTTACAAATTGTTTTCTGGTTTATTTCCATTTATTCTTGTAAACACCAAAGCACAAGAGACTGAAGTCTTCAAACTTTACCGTTTTACTTTATCATTTTGCTTAGGAAAATTCTGCTGAATTCCATGGTTATTCCCAAAAAGTAAAGACCTCTCTTTTTCATTTTACTGCTTCAACTGCTTATGCAGAGCAAGATCCTCTTTGAGCTAAGTTGATAAAACATATTGAGGGATAAACTCTACTTTGATTTCTTTCACTGCATGTTATAATTGGGGAAAAATACTCTGTAAGCACTCTGTCACAAAAAGTGAACTACTCTTTTTTGGTTAATTTAATCAAATTCACAGTATGTGTTGTGGATTGTTTGCAAATCTGTTAAAGTATTACATCTATATAGTGTATTTAAATACTTTGCAACAAATGGCAGGACTTTGATTTCTAGTAGCTTTATAACTAGAGCAGGTTTTATGGTATTAAGTACTACCTCCACATTTTATATTCCCTATTATAAGAGGATCAGCTAGGATCCCTAAGAATTAATCAACATTTAAGAATGAGGACCAGGAATTTTACTGTAAATTCATCTCTCACAATTAAAGCTAGTACACTTGATTTTCCAGTTCTTGTGTCTTTGTTAACTTCCATTAGTGTATCAGAACTGTAGCATTTTTCACATCCCCCCATTGTGATGTATTTTACATCCAATAATTCTCTGGAGACAGAGGACTGAAGGGAACCTTGAGATGTCATTAAGTCTATTATTGCTTTGCTCCAGAAAGAACAATTATACCAGTGTCATTTCTGACAGGTGTTCCACTAGTTGGTTCTTAAGGACTTTAAAAGATGGAGATTCCACCAATTCTCTAGGCAATTTATTGCAGTGCTTCCCTTTTCTATCAATTAAGCTGTAGTTTATACCCATTACTTCTAGGCATAGAACATGGACGAATGGATTATTCCCTCTCTTTGCAACAAAATACAACACTTTTTATGTATTTGAAGGTTGTTCAGTTCCAACAGTCCTTTCCTTTCCAGGTTAAATAACCCAATTTGTACGATCATTTTTCATAGGTCACACTTTTAGGCTACTGAACATTCTCATTTTTCTCTACTGAATTCTCTCCAACTGGTCCACATATAATTGGAAAATTGCTCTGACTGAAGCCTTTAAATGCTGAATCAATAGGAAAAATTTCTTCATGTCTTGCAGGCTACACTTGAGGTAATAAATTCCATTCGATCCCAAAGAGCTCTGGACTTTTTTTCATCAACATGACATTGTTGAATCATGTAGAGCGTACCTACAGTTATGGCCAGTTTTAACCTCTGTGTCCTTTCCTGTAGAATTGCTCTTTAAATTACTTTTATCCATCCCGTCTACAAAATAGACAATGACTGCCTAATGTATTTGTACCCATTGAATAGCATCTGATTATTTTCAGATTATGTCTCCAATTTGTCAAGATCCATTTAAATTGTTATACCATTCTCAGAATATTCATCCCTGGCTTGCCTCCATCTGCAAATCAAATAATCATACTCTGCACTCCATCATCCCATTTATTAACAAAACCATTGAACAGCATATGGCTTAGAAATAGGTACTGCTCTATGAATCCTACTATTTTGACAGTGATCAATTGATAAAGACTCTTTCAGTATTCTTTTCAAATTCAGTTTCTAGTTCTAGATCTAGATTCCCAGAAGTCACTATGTTTCTTTAGCTAGAATATGACATATTGACATGGAGAATACCAAAAGTCTTTCCAAAATCAAAGTACAGTGCGTCTGCCCTTGGTCCACATACTTTTTTCCTGCCACTGAAGGAAATTCAGCTTATTGAAAAATCATATATACTTGGTGCAAAACAGAATGCAAAGCCTGACTGAGTGAAATCCTTGCAATGGATTGTGATCCCATACTGTGTTTTTCTTCCCACAGAGGAGTTGCCTACCCGCAAAATTTGTTTTAATTTCTATAGATTGCAAAGTGTCTTGGGAATCTGAAGCACTTTGCATGCCTTGATGAATAGTAGAGATGTTTGTGCTGCACAGGTTTTAACTTCTCTAAAATGAAAACAAAAATATCACTAATTGGGAAAGAAAATAGATAGCAAACAATGCATAGCACAAGGTTTAAAATGCAAAAAAAAATGGTAAGGCAAGCTAAAGGTGACAGAAGGGTTTGTGGATAGCAGGGCTGAGACCAATAAAAAATCATGTCTGAAGTCTATTTTGAAAGAAATGAAAATTCTAACAATGGTACAGGCTCATTGCTCAACAGAGGTGGTAGACTTATTTGCAATAGTGCAGGATCAGAAGTGTTTATGAAATATTTCCATGCTGTATTTAAAATGAAGAGAGATCACAAAAGGATGATTCTTGTATGATGAAGTACTTTCTCACCTACTTGTGACAAAGAACATTAAACAGCTTTCAATATTAAATTGAAAATTTAATAATTTTTAAGATATCAGGCCAGGAAAACTTACATCTAATTCCTAAAAGCACTATTTGAGGAACTGTCTGGCTCACTTATCTTAACACTTACTAAATTGTGGACTAAGAAATTCCCGAAGACTGAAAAAATAATAATGTCATGTCAATACTCCAAGAGGGTAGGACCAATGTAGGAGAGGAAGATCACTAAAGAAACAACATACGGTTTCAATAGATAAAATTTTGCAGTGTGACACATTTCCAACATTTTCATTTATCGAAATTACTTTAAAAATATAGAGAAACCTGATTTTTTGCCCAGTTAAAACAGATGGCAGGCATTGCAGTGTTTCCAGACTCCAGCTTCAAGTTTTGAAGAAGGCTCAAAATTAGTTAAAACAAAAATGTAATTGAGCTGTCTGACATACTGTCTTGTAAACAATTATTCATACCAAGCAACTTGTCACAGCTCCATCAGTTGTATGAGGTGTAGACCAGGATTAGTCAGTATGTAATTGGCAGCAGTTACAATACTTCAGCAAATTAGAGAAAATGCATATCCTCCTGCTGATCTATATTGGGTTATGTATTGCGTTCTCATGTTTATGCTTTTGTGAACATTATCATTCATCAGCTGCCTTCAAGCTAATGTGCTCCACATAAGCAATCATTTTGTATTATCGTCAGGTTTTGTGCTCCTACCTGTACAGAGACATGCAAATTAAAAATTTCTTCGTTATTGTCAGAAAAGCCTGATTATATCAGGGTTTGCATGACAAAAGCTGATGGACCAGGGAGAAGGCCCTTGTTCTCAAGAAGTCCATTGAAATGCTTCAAACCAAGACTAGAGTCATCAAAAGTGACTATTCCTGAATCTCTGGTAATCAGCTTTGACAGTCTTAAGATGCTCAGCTTGCTAACCTTTGAGTTCAGCTGGAAATAGGACAGGACTAGACATCAGGAGTTAAAGCAAAGTCCAACCCAAATTACTTTCAAAACCATGTATAAGCAACTCAGAAACTCAAATCCAACTATTGGGCATTCAGCTTAAAGGTCTTAGATAAGAGATTTTGTATATTTAGTGTGTGGCAGACAGCTTTACTTGTCATCAATTTTTTTTTTTTAAATCCATACTTTTGTAACTAGCTGTTTCATCCCTCAAAGCCTATGTCACAAGCATCTAGCTTCCTACGTCTTGACAAAACTGCATCCTTGGAGGACTGGGCAAGAATACTGAGACTTCAATTCATCTCTCCCCAGAGGCATTTCTACAGCATGATTCATCTGGTCCCAAAGTAGGCATCTAAACTGGGTCTGATGAATCAAGTCTTAAACCCCCTATTTCTTTCCCTTTTCCATAAAGAAATGGGTAGCCCACCAGATGTCAGTGTCTTCATTTTGGATATCGAAAGGGAGGAGAGAAAATTCTGAAACCTATGCTTTCACAAAGTAGAAGTAGGCTATGTGGTTTCATTTTATCACCATTTCCCCATCTCTAACAATCTTAACATGTATGAGCAATGAGCATTAGTTTTCTAGATCTGTTTGCCAGAACTTTCCTGGCAGTCACTTATTTTAAAGGTCAGAAATTCGGGTCAGTGTGCTAGTGTCCGTATACCTTCCCCAAATCCCAAAGCTTTAAGCACTTGTTTACTAACCTCAACAAGAATCTCTAGACATCTGGATAAATAGGTCTATTAATTGCAAAGATTGCAGTTTCAAGTCAACATGGATCAACATTTATGCATTTTACAGGTTTCTGTACAAGATAAAATCTAATTTCTCTACATTGGCATCTAAACCATTTTTGGCTCCATTCCATATTCCCTTTTAAGTCTCACTGTCCTCACAGTCATAAATGAAGGACAAAATACTTTGTTTCACTTGTAAATGTCAAGTGGTGTAGCGTTATCATCTGTGTTACCAGTAACACTAATAACACTGCAGACTAGACTGCTCTGTCTTCATCAAAGGCTATGCATCGGTTGAGACACAGTGCTGATGATAACCTGAGTCAGCTATCAGGGAAAAGGGCTCTGTAATATGTAGGTCACTACCAGGGTTCATTTCAGCAAACACCTGCAAATTGCACTTCGCCAGAAAAAATGTTTCACGTTGGCAAAATCAAAAGCAAAGTGCAGAGAAGGTATATGACTGTATTTATAGCATCATGCCCTAGCCATGCAGACAAGAAGCTCTTGATAGCTTTTTGAATATCTGTATAATCCCTCTCCTCCTACAATTTTGAATTAGTTTTGCACTGATTTTTTCAGATGGTTTCCAAGCCACATTTTCACTCTACCTATTAAAGCACTATAAACATGTTGATATCTATGCCAGCAATGAAGGACACTGCAAACAAGACCTGGAGATGAACTCCAAGTGTAGGTGTACTGAAAATAAATTCCTGCATATTAGCAGAGTAAAAAACTCTTCTATTAATTCTCAGTTAACATCTGTCCTGCACATAGAGGTGGACGAAAGAGTCCTCTGAGTGACCAGCTAGGTTCACCAGCCCTTCAAGTAAAGGTTTACCTTATTGTCTGCACAGTAATAAATTAATCTGCAATATTCAGATTTTTTTTAAAAATTTAGTTTAATTTTAAGGCTAATCTGCAATTATTTGGTATTTTTTTCCCTCACTGTAATTAGTGGAGTGGGAAATTTATGAAAAAGAGAAGTATTGCTTAACACTGAAATCTAATTAGCTCACTATGCAACACATACTCACAACTAGTATGTTTAAATAATGCATCCCACTTCTGTTTGTCTGCTGTGGCTGCTCCCTTGATATTTTCTTTATCTATTGTTCTTTTTCAAGGGAGGATTCATTCAGGGCACCCACATGTTTATACGTACTGATACTACACACTTTAATATAAATCAGTGTCTATTACATTATTTTTGCGTATTAATTGAATCTTCCCCACTGGAATCCCCTTGCTCTATTTTTTTCATAAGCAGATGAATAAAAGAAATATCTTGAGCTACCATGCACCATCTGGATAAATGTCAGCTATACCCCTACCTAGAGGGTTTGGCGTTTATTTCTCAAGAGGGCAGGTGTTGGTTTTGCTTTCCTTGCCTACAGTTTGCACAGCTGAATAATTTAAAAAGGACTCAGTGCTGAAAGATAAAATGAAGATGGAGTATATTGTTTCTGGCTACAATCCCCAGTGCTGTAGGTGGCATTTTCTGCTAATACAGCTTGAAGTAGAATTGCTAGCAAAACCAGAGATTTGAATCATCATAATTAAGACTGTGTCAAATGGGATTTTTCTTTGAAAAAGAGTACATACATAAATAATCACAAATGCATAACCCACCAGTATATATTTAATCTATGTATCAGTTACATCCCTAAATGAATGGTTGTTCAGTGAGTTCACTAAAATTCCTGCATCCTAAATATCAGACCAAAGCAGCAACTGTAGAGAAATGTTCTATGAAAAATGTTCTGTGCAAACATTTATTGCCTTTGAAAAATACAATATTTTCCCATAATTAGTATGCTGGCAAAAGGTGTGAAACTTCAAATTCTCTTCCATCATTACAATCAGAGTTATGCATAGTAGGGCTGACATTGTTGAGATTCCATTAAAATGGAGGCAGTGTAAGCATATAATGCAGGGCTTTGTTGAAATCAAAGGGTTTTACAGCACAAATAAGAGAAGCAGAAGTTTGGAAGGGTCAAAGTGAAGAAGGAATTTGCCCAGGGCCACACATAATTAAGTGTTAAAGCTCTGAATTGACTCAGGGTGCCTGGGCTAAGTGATGTGCTGTCTTCGTGTTTGACAGTTTGGAGGAAGGTGTGTCTTTTGAGGAAATGCTGTGATTCTACACCATGTGCTAACCTCTGAATTTGTCCAATAGGGGTTTGGTCTCAATTTTGTGTGCAACTCAACTCTGATTTTTTTCTGCGCAAAATTCAATCTTGGGCAAAATAGGCTGCATGCGTGCAGCTGCACACTGTTGTTCTTAAGACTGTGTCTTCTTGAAGTGTACGTAGTGCTTTATTAACAGTGACAGTATTTTGTAATTGAATATTCAGATAAATTCTGCGTGAGGTCAAAATGGTTTATCTATGATCAATCTCCAATTGATTTGCCTGTACAGCCAAAGTATTTGCATATCTCCTCAAACATCGAGCTGAGAACACACTGAACAGCATGGTGAAGCATCCCTCAAGAGCCAGTAGTTAGAGGGAGGTCAAGGTGAGGGTCAATACAATACTTACTACAGCAGCAGAGAAGTCATCAGTTTGAATTTATTCTCAGCTGAGGGACAATCTCATTTGCTCTTGTGTATTGAGGGAGAAGAAAAAAATGGAAGAAAGAAGGAATAGGTGGAAATTATGAAAATGTCAAGGAAAATAGACTTACAGAAAGAGGGAAGATGCAGAAGAAACTGCAACTGTAAGTAAAGCAGGAAAGAAATCCCTCCAAAAGCAATACAATGTTCAGCAATGTCAAGTACAAGCAGCCTAGTTGCACTTCTCTGAGAGCACTTTTCCTGCCTTCATCTCCAAAAGGCACAGCTCATGATGTGGCTTGAAGAGGCCTCACGAAACCATCCAAATCACGCCTCTACCTGAACAAAGATCAGTTATTTCTGTGTCGTTCCTGACATATATTTGTCTAACCTGTCCTTAATGGTGTCCCCAAATAGAGGCTGCACGTCAGTGTCATACCTTAGATCTTAACAAACCGTTTCCACTTTCTAACTCAGTGGTTTAAAACCTTTTTATTTCGAAAATACCTTTAGATGTTTCTGGTTGCAGCTGCAGGTCTCATCAAATGAAACCACACACTATACAGTACTTTTCTTAATTACCCATCAGAAATTATTTTGAGACATCCACATAGCAATTTTTGACATATGCGAAGACTAAACCCGACTAATTTAACCAATTTATTCTTAAGTAATGTATTCTAGACCATGCAGCATTTCAATTGTTTTGAATCCTCTGTACTCTCACTTCAAACATTTTACTGGATTGAGACAATACTCCAGTGAAATAGAGCAGTCCAGCTGTGGCATAGCTGGTCCCAAGGAAAGAGGGAGTATAATTTTGCACATCCCCACAGTCTGGAGTTTACATTATTCACTGCAGGATATCTGGGTTTGAGTTTCTTTGGCAGTCAGGGAAAGGTAGGACATGATGCTGTTGACTTGTACTCAGTTTGTGATCCATAAAACCTACAAATAAAGATTTGCTACTTAAATAGTTGTTCCCCTCTTTTATTTGTGCAGCTGGTTATTCCTGCCTAAATGCAGTTCCTTATATCTATCGTCAGTGAATAGCATCCTGTTTATTTCAGACCATACCTTCAATTTGTCAAGATCACTTTAAATTCCAATCCTGTCTTCCAACATGCTCACAGTCCCTTGCAGATTAGTGTCATTAGCAAATCTAATAAGCATGCTCTCATTCCTTTCATTTTTGGCAATCCCTTGAGATTACAGCACTGTTATGACCTTGTTAAATTGTAGGGATAAGATACATACTTTTCTGCAACACTTTAAAACAGCAACTATCAATCAAATAGACTTTGAGGATATTTGTTCTCAAGAATTCTGCACAGGTTTCCAGGAAGACAGGGTAAGTCTACAATGCCTTTGAAGGAAATCCCAAGGCCAATGTCAAAGTGTTTTGTTCAGCTCCATTATTGAGCCTCCCTCACAGCCCCAAAAAAGCCCAGACATTGGTACTCTATTTTCATACCAGTGAAGTCCCATCAAGAAGGCGTGTCCAGGGCTCATCCACTTCAGAATACACATCAGCTGCCTTTGTAGCCTTTTGCAAAGGCTTTCTCAACAATGAGGAAGGTGCAGCAATTGGGACGTGTCAGGAAGCTAAGTCTCTAACAGAGTAAAAGAATTTTCCCCACACCACAAAAAGGGTTGTGATTGTGTGCTGGCTGTAGAAGTGACCGAGGATGCCAGTGACCCACTCTTGAGTCCCCATTTGCACTGGTGCTGGGAAAGAGCTTGTCTGCTGGCCAGGAGAGCACAGAGCCTGAAGTTCAGGGAAGCACTTCTGCCCTGACTCCAGCACTGCTGAGGCTGCACCTCAAATCCTGTGTTTGGTTTTGGACTCCTCACTACAACAAAGATATTGAGGTGCTCTAGAATGTCCAGAGAACAGCAACAGAGCTGGTGAAAGGTCTAGAGAGTGACTCATATGGGGAGAAGCTGAGGGAGGTGGGGCTGTTTAGCCTGGACAAAAGGAGGCAGATCAGGCTTGGACCTTAATTGGTCTTTACAACTACCTGAAAGGAGGTTATAGCCAGATGGGGATCAGTTCTCTTCTCTCAAATAACAAGCAATAAGATGAGAGGAAATGGGTCAAGTTGTGCTGGGGGAGGTTTAGATTGCATGTTAGGAAAAATTCCTCCACAAAAAAGGCTGTCAAGCATTGGAACAGGCTGCCAGTGAAGTTGTTGAGTCACCATCTCTGGAGGTTTTTAAAAGATATGCAGACTTGGCAGCTGGGGACATGGTCTAGTGGTGGGCTTGGCAGTGCTGCGTTAGTGGTTGGACTTGATTATCTTAATGGTCTTTTCCAACCTAAATGACTCTATGATTCTACAATTAGGATTTAAGCTGACTCTGACTCCAGCAGCAAGCTGTGGATGTGGTCTGCCACCAGCTCTGACAGAAAATGACTGGAACAAGCCCTGCCAGTGGCACGTTCTCCACTCCTCGTAAGAGCAATGGAGAATCAGGGAGTTTCAACAAAATAATGTCTTAAGATAGCCTCTCTACAGAGAAATGTCAGGTTTTTAGGTAGGTAAAGGCTGGTTAATATAACTGCACAGTGCTACAGGCAGTCTAGGTTTTGCTGAAATACTGTTCCCTCTACTTCTGAACATGAAAATGTTTCACTTTTCCAAAAAATCTAATCCTCAGTAATTTTTCTTCAACTACTGTATTTCCTAGATTTAGATAAATGTCGTCTCAGATGGAATTTAATTAATTGAAATATGTCTATTATGTTTAGGCTTTTGTGTCTTTACTTACTTTTTTTTGAAGCAAAGGAACACACAAGTTTATTTACAAATTGCAAACATAAAACTGTTCCCAGCATCTCCAGTTACGTCATCTACTGCAGTTTAACAAAAGATCTGAGAGAAAGGAAACTAACAGAGGAGAATCAGCCCACAAAAAATCCTAAAGAAGTCTTTATTTGTGAGATTTCTATAACTCTCAATGCCACAATGGGAACCATGCAAATGCTGAAATAGACTGGTAACATGAGGAAAAACACTTCACAGAACAAGTGAAAGGTGTAGTAAGTTGCTCATCACATTCAAATAAACATCCTTGAACAACATCTGGTATAAGCTAAATGTGCTGCAAATAGACTTGCTCTAAATTGCTGAGGGTAAGCTAATTAGACATTTAGTTGTCCATTCCTTGCTTTTGTTTTCCAGTTAATCAACTGAGCAATGTTAAGGGTCAGAAAAACTCCCTCATACATACACTAGGGGAAGGAACAGGCAGCTCTTGTTAGGCTCCTGATATAGGAAATTAGCAGATGAGTTTTTGATAGAAGGAGCTGGATTTCCTTTGCTGGAAATAGAATGAAATCACATTAGCATTAATAGATCTTCTCCTGGAAAGACCCATCATAATTAGTGATCATCATTTATCATCATCAGAATTTCACCAACAGATCCTAATCACTCCTTCCCTCAATTACCCACAGAAAAACAGATACATGTTAAAGTGTTGAATGCAGGAGACTACTTTATGCCTGCTAGAAGATATAGAGTGCCTGTGGCATATTCAGACAATTAATTTTGCTTTTCCTTATACTTATAAAAAGAAAAAAGAATTGTACCTGTTTTGCTTTTTGAATCACAGCAGGCATAGTTTTTGAAAGAAATTGGAGAGTTACTCTTAAGGGTGCAAAAACTCCGGGGGAAAATAACTTATATATCCCCTTTATTTGTATTTTCCTTCCCTTCTTCCACATCTCCCATATTCCAAAATCTATTCTGACACTGGATATATTTCTCATCATATATTTATTATGTGAGATTATTTGCTCTCTGCTCAATCTAGTTCAGCTATATCCAGCTGGTGAGAGATATAGAAGAGGTGCAGATGAGGGCTACGCAGCTCCCAGGCCTGGGACACTTCTGTACCAGCATCACCTGAGGCAAATCAGAGTTGGCACACCAGACATGACACCCATTAATGTCATTTTCTCTTTCTGTTATCTCACTTTCTGGGACTATTACACAAAGATGACATTCCTCACTGCTGAAGAAGGCCAGACTCTCTAAACAGCTGGAGTTCAAGGGGACCTCTGGGCCATCTTGTCCAAAGTCCTGGATCAGATCCCAACTTCTCGATGCTTTAATCCAACAACCAGGAGAGAGAAAGGAAAAAAACTAAAAGCGCCTTATTGGGGTGATATATCTGTTTGTTACACATTATTAAAAATTATGAAAGAGGAGATACATTTATTCATCCCTCCTATCTCATGCAACTTCCTTTATTCTGTATCCTCTGTACAGTGCAGACAGCTGTGTGCAAAAGTCAGGTAGGCGAAGGAAATGGGGTCAGCTCCATAGATTATTCCTATTACCTGTTAAATCCTCACTTATCCCTTCAGTCAAAGGGGCACACTGAATGCAATAAACTGAGTAAGGAGGGTGCAAAGTTCATAGATATGTTTATATATGTTTTTATGGCCAATAAGAGCTTCCTGAATAATGAGCAAGTTAATGATTACATTATAAAGTTTGGGATGCCGAACTGCCTACTAGACTAAACAGTGAGTTCTAAAAGGAGCTTATAATGTACTAAATGTGTCTATTATGAGAATCAGTGAGTAAAACCTTTTTTAAATGAAGAGACATGGGTGTCAAAAAGCTCTCTTCTCACCCTTCATGTCATATTGCCAGTTTGCAGAAGGCTTAGTTACATCAGGTACTTTGACCTCCAACTCTTTTAGTAAGGCTTTTATAGCAGATGGTTAGATAATATGCTTTACATGCAGTGCCTCATGTATTCTTCTCCATTTCAGCAGCTTATTATGAGCTTGTGGTTCTTTTATTCCTAGTATTCTTTTTATTTTTTTATATTGTCTTGGATTATCAATTTATGCCATTTATTGCCAGTATTTTTATTTTAGACAGAATTGTTTCCATCCTTAGCAGAAATATGTACTCAGAGATTTTCTGCTACATAGCACAAGCTGGGAAAAGCAAATCAACATACTTTATTTCAAAAAGTAATAAAGAGTGACATAAATCAGAGATCATTGCCTGAGTGTCTTTACAGTCTGATGTGCAATTGCTTGAATCTTGTCTGATTAGCAAACAAAAGATTAAATATGCTTCAAAGTTGAAACAGGATGGAAGTTTGTATGCATGATGTCACCACCTCTTCTTACTCTATAGAGGAAAATTATGTCAAAAATTATTTGGATGCAATAATATTTAATAGACATGTGCTTGTTCTAATGAATTCATTATTTTCTTTGCACTCAGTTTTAGCAGTGATCTTGTGTTAGAGCACAAAGTCTGTATTTTCATTTAATTTCCTGCAGGCTTTTTCGTTTGGCTCATTTATCTTTCCTTATCCCTTGAAACCATCTACAGTAATTCAGTTCACTGCAGCTAGGTCTTCTGACAGAGCCAGAAATAATCAGTTCCAGGCACTGCTGATTCCAAAGTCAGCTAACAACTACCTCATGATTCTGATCATTTTATACTTTTTAGGTTAATGGAGACTTTTGGACAGCATTTCTTTCTCCTTTGTCCTGTCAAGGAGTTCCTCCATTCTCTTTCCTTTCTACTGAACCACAGTTTGAGTAGTGGTACAAAACCAAATCACACAGAGATATAACAAAATAAAATTTTGAGTTGTTATTCCCAGTCCTAGTTAATGTTCTTCAAAATATTTCCTTCCATAGTACAGTAGTGTCACAGAATATTTCAATATGGAAAATTTGTTATTTAAAACATTTTAAAATCTAAGACAAACTCATGTAAATACAATATCCATTCTCCTTAAGCTTAGTTAAACAGGGAAATGGTTCCTCGAAGTTATGTTGTTGTTTACAGTTAAGTTAGTGTACATAATGTGATATGAATAAATAATTTTTTTCTGCAAAAGACAATGTTCATGAAAATTTCCCAAGTGACAGGTGACAACCATTTCTTGACATAGAGGGCAACTCGTCTGCCTCTCCTGCCTTACCTGTCCCTTCTGACCAGCCTATAGCCATTGATAGCCATACTCCAGTCATGGGATATTCCACCAACTTTCAGTAATGGTAGCTATCTTCAAGCTGTACTTCAAAATTAAACTAGCAAAACATAGTTTCAAACATTAAGTGCAAACAACATGCTTTTTTTCTGATTTTGACCATTCAAAATTTGTATGAAATCAATCATATCATTTTGGCCTGATAATTACTACCAATTATCAAGCAAAGAATGAAATAAAGCCACTAGATCTTTTTGTCTTTGATCTGATATTTGTGGACATGACTGTCTGCTCTGCATTTCTGCAATACTTCCTCTATATTTCTACAGGGATAAATTACTTGTCCTCATCTTCAAGGACCCTCATGAACAATCACTGTCCTATTTCCATTCTGTGTCAAAAAGCTGACTTCTGTCACCGAAGGGGCATATTATCTTCCCAGTCTTTAAATGTTTTATTCTTTCTCTTTTTATTTCCTTGTACTTCAATAGGAATTCACTAGACATGCTGCAGAAGTACCAAGTCACTGCCATTCACATTCCTTCTTCCAGCTTTAACCCTCTCACCTGGCTGTATCCATACAGTTTTGACATGTGTTTATTTGTAAGCCACCTGGAATAGTTCCTGTCTTTTTTTCTTCGCTTGGGCAATACGGAAGAGAATAAAGTGCAAATCCCTGTAAGGCACCCCATGTACAATTTGTAAAGGCGAATTAAAAGGAACGATAACTGTATTCCAGCAGCCTATACTTACTACATGGAGTATTTTGAACTCTCAGATATGCTGCTTAATGAATCTGGTATGTCTATAAATTTTCTCTGGATTTCTTTGGGATTTTCCCTGCTTTAGAAAGAAATGTGCATGGATTGACTGCAACTAGCTGTTCATAATAACTTTTTTTATTCTTTATCTTTGTTTTTTGGACACGGTAAACAATTTGTATCGTGAAGGTCAAAATTTTGTAACAAAACAATTTGAAAGGGCTACCTGCTGAACTATGAGATTGTGCAG
Organism: Callaeas wilsoni; assembly: GCA_013398955.1. NCBI lineage: Eukaryota > Metazoa > Chordata > Aves > Passeriformes > Callaeidae > Callaeas > Callaeas wilsoni. Next base: position 61,196 of record VWPU01012068.1, on the reverse strand, counting down.
CCAGGGAAACAAATTATATTCTAGTCCACATCCTCCTTTAAAATAGATGTCATTTAGGAGAAGCCCTTAAAAAGAGATTTCTTAATTGGAAAAACATCCTTTTCAGTCACAAGTGGCTGCACTGAAGTGTGTCCTCAGAATATCAATATAAGCTGAAGCTATTAAAATGTCATGGTTAACCTTTTTAAAAAGCCTAATTTAATTAGAAAATAATAATTAGAGTATTCTTGACAGTTAGAAACACCTGCCTCAAATGAACAACATGTAAACTCTCAATTTCAATGGGCAACACTCTACTGGAAAAGATTCAACATATGAACAATGAAATTGAGTTAGCAAATACTGTGATTAACTTACTGGTTTTGCTATTGGAAGTAATTGCTGGACCATGCTGGAGGGCAGGCACAATTTACTTCCTGATCACGCCTAGTAAAATGTTTTTGCACATGTCAGCAGCTCTTATGCATAATATAAAAAAAAATCATGAGACCAATCAATGTTCTTCTACAGTGTAAGTTTCCTTGCTTTTTCTCAAATCATGAGAGCAGAGACACCATGAACTGAAGGAAAGCAGCAGCATGGCACCCTACAGGGTATTTTTTCATTAAACCTGCATGAGTTAGAGCCTTGCTCTACCTAGCATTTTGCAGGTACATTTTCACCCAGATGAAAATAATTGCATCTCATGTCAGACATGGAGACAAGCTTCCTTTTAGTGCAGGGGCTGCTGGAGTAAAAGCAGTCCTATTAAATGGAACTGGATTACCTGAGGCAACCTGTGGCACTAGGATAAAACTATGCTGGCATCCTAACATGAGAGATTTGTGGAGGTCAGCTGATGAAATATCTTGGAAAGTTTGTTTGATGGCTTCCATGCTTAGAAATAAATATCCAAAATAATCTCGCTCCAGATGTGGGACTGGAGAATCACTGTTCAGAAAAAACAAGAGAGGAGTCTTGCAACAGAACACTTAGGACCAACAATTTTAGGAAGACACTTTAATATATTGGAAAACAGTTCTACTTCAGTTTAAGGGCCAGTGGGATCACCAAATTCAGTCTGCATGGGATGGTGCAGGCTAGAGTAGTTGTTAATTTACTTGAAAAGTGTCCATTGACAACATTCATATTATTTTAATTGGATTGATGCTAGGTTTTGGAGTTCTCCTGACTGGATGTCATGCATCTAATCATGCAGCCCTTTTCAGTAATGACTCTTTTGGCTCCCCATATTCCCTGACAGAGGACCAGACCTTTATTGTGTTCTTCATGGGAGAATAAATGACACTCAACCCTTTTCCCCCACAAACACAATTTTCCAGTTCAAGTGTTTCTTGGGATTTCACCAGGAGGGGGAGTTACTGAAAGAAGTGGCAAATTTACACTGCAGAGGTTTGGATCCTGGTCTAAAACCCTGTGAAAACATCCATACCATCTCTGCTGTGGAGGACAGTGTCACTCATCCCATTATAAAACAAGGAAGGAAGGAAGGGCATAGGCTGGGGTGGACTAATCTAAGCGTGGCAGATTTAAGAGTTTCTCTCCACCTGTATGTCACCGACCTCCCTTCATACAACACAGCTGGTACAGGAATTTGTTCACTCTAGTTCTGTGTACTGCAAAATCTCATAGGCATTGCCTGTTGCCTGTTCTTGTCAACCACCTCCTTCCTGTCCTTTCTCACTTCAGCAGGCTCCAGACAACTACAAAATGCTGGCACCAGATGGGTTAAAAAATAAAATGTAATTAGATTTTTATAACTCTGCACAAAGACACATACTGTCTCCCATTTTGTCTTCGGGTAGAGAAAGATTAATAAAAAGGACTAATAGAAAAGATATCCTAACCTACACTTTTGAGAGTGCACTCAGCCTTCCCTGAGGCTGAGACTTCAAGAAATAAATAACTCAAATCAGGCTATGGAGACATGTCAGGAAATCATAGCTCTTTTAAGGCGTGATTGCATACTCACCTCTGTAACAATTGTTACAGATTATGACTAATTTTGCAGCCATCTTTATACTGATTTATAAGAGTTATATGAAAGAAATTGGAGTAAAAGAGGCTTTTAATTCTAGCCTCTACTTACATAGCAAAACAATGCACTCAGGACTGCCTGCTATTTCCTTCAATTCCTATGCCTCTTGGTAAAATCTTGAATGGTGGTGCTGCCTATTTCCCTGGTTCACGCCCTGACTTTTTGAACAGGTCACTTTTGCAGCTCAGTGGCCATTGACAACCTGTCCAGGTGTACAGGCACTACCCTGACATCCTCTGCTCTCTGCTGGCCTCCCAGCATGGGCAGCAGTGCCAGCAGGGGCTCCTTCAGCCAGCCAGCTTGTGGGAACTGTGGTTCCTCATCTGATCAAGCTGGGTAGAGCCAAGGGTTGACTAGTGAACCTGACTGGCACTTGTCCGTGTTACTGGGTATCTGAAGTAACCTACAGCAACTATAAGCTGCTCTGTGCTGTTAATTTCTCCACTCACTGTTGCTCCAGGTTCTTCATAAAATCATGGAATGGCTTGGGTTGGAAGGAAAATTAAAGATCATCTAGTTCCAAGATCTCCACCATAGTCAGGAATCTCACCCACTAGACCACATTGGTCTGTCCTGAAATTCATTTTATGATGGCATTTCTTAGTATCCTGACTTTTAAAGCAGACTCTGATTACACTCACATATATCTTTAGCGTTTCGTAATCTTAATTCTGTTGCCTTGACAGCAGTTGCTATATCCAACCCTAGTCCAGGCTGGATCTCATCACTGAGTTGTATGAAATGGTTGTGTAAGACCCAAGAGCATGAGACTCTTCCAAAATCACCCACCACTCAACATTGAAAAGAAAATGCAATTTCAAAATACAGCCTTTGCTAGAGGACACCTGTGCTAGGGATGATGGAAGGGAAGGAACAAGTTCGAAAAGGAACAGAGAACAGCAGAGTTGAAAGGTGGGAAGGGAACACATGGAGGTGCAGCACACTTTTAACAGCAGAATAACCCATGTAGCTGATCTTGCTGCCAAAAACTCTTGAGGAATGCCTCACTGCTCTAGGGCACTACGTGTTCCTAGGGAGTAGCTGCAGCTAGAGAAGGGGAGCTCTCATATCAGTGACCTTTGCTGTAGCTCCATGAAGATTTTCAGAAGAATTTCCTCTATCCTCCCACAGCTGAGCTGCCATTGCCAGTTATCATTCTACTGCAAACACACCCTGTCCTGTTGGCTCCTGCTGGCTATGTGCTGGGGTATGTGGTCAGACTGCTAAATAGTTCTCTCAAACAAGGACAAAGCTAGACAAATGTCATTATTAACCATAAACTGGCATAGCAGAGTGATGTGAACTACACATCAATTCAAGATTGAGGAAGTGTGGCTCTTGGAGCAGATAAACGCATCAATGCCTCCCCAGTGTACAAACATAGCCTGAGAGGAGGAACAATTTCTCAGGTGCATCTATTTAAAGAGCTCCTCTAAGCAGCACTATTTTGAACAACTCTACAGTAACTATCACATTGCTAGTTACACCTGAATCAGTCGTATAGCAAGTAATTCAGGTTCTTATAGCAGAGAGCTCAACAAAGGGTTTAAAACCCACCCATGAAATCAGAGTACTTGGATGATTAGCAATATTGCTAGCATTTCCCAAAGCCCTTAATTTGAAGCTGTTTTGGTTATGTCTGTGTTGTAATACAGTCACAGAAGCAATGACAGAACTTGCATCAGCTGTATGCAGCTGTCCTGGTCTTGTGCAGATATGTAGTGGTTAAATCCTATATGTCTGCCTTGCTAGATTACAAACACTGAGATTGTATTCCCTTAAACAGCTGTGCAATTTTACATGTTTATGCCTCTTCTTAAAACTTCAGAATTCTACATGGTATTGTTAAATGCCCAGTTTTAATTTATTGGGACAAAACAAGGCTTCCAAAATTCATGAGCTGATTCTGCCCTGCTCCACACTCAACAACTGGGCACCAGTTTAATACATTTTCCCCATTGTCCTAGCACTTGACAATATCAGCCCTCAAAAGGTTTCTAGTCCTGTGGGAAATGCAATCCCAAAGATTTCATAGTTTTCAATGCTAAAATCGGGATGTAGCAACTTGCTCCTCTGTCTGTGGCCCTCTGCCTTGAGAATACGAAGGTCTTCTACCAAATATAGGTAGGAAAAAATATTTTTCTTCCTTTACTTTCTGAAATTCATCTTCTTTTGTCTACATGTTTGGGCGAGTTGCAAAATGGAGCTGTGGAAAATAGAGGTCTTAGTTCTTCCTAAGGTTTTTTCTAAGGTTGTGGTAGCACCATAATCTCTATTTCCAGCTATCTTGGACTCTCCGGGGATTGCAATATGTTCAAGTCTGTCTCAGTATTTGAATATCCTATTCACTAAATAGGATAAAAGGTATTCACTGTTCACTCACTTACCAATCTTGGACTCTCTTAGTCACCTCCAGTTCTTGCTGCAGACATTCCATAATATTAATACTACAGAGGACAGATTTAGTAGAAAATGTACTAAATCCTCCCCACACAACTTGTTTCAGCAATAGCAGTTCTCGCTGTCCCAGTTACGCATATGCCTAAACTCCTTTGTTCACCTGATGCCTCTGTGCAGCAGTTCCCTCTCCATCTGATGGTATTTCCCCAAAGCTCTCGAGACTATACTTTCATCTTTCTTTATTGCAAAGTGCAAGACTTCAAAAGCCTTGTGGGTCACTTGAACACTTTGTGCAACTGACTGCATATGGGTAAAGGATACTGGCAAATTACCAGGGTAAAAAATGTACTTGTGAGACTATGGTACACAGCCTAAAGCAAGATGCAATGTGGCATTTTTCATAAAGGAAAGATCTATTTTACTTGGAGATAGTGTCTCTTGTGCTTCTACCCTGGAGATAGGTCACATTAATTAGCCAACATTTGCTTTGTTTAGCGGAGTTTATATTCCATACTCCTGGGATTATGAAGATTTGGACACTTGAACACTGCTTTGAACAAAACATTATTCACAGAAGTTCTGAGGCAGAAATGCACACAGTTCATGAGCACTTTATGCGGTTGTTTACACCGTACACTGATTCAGACAGAAGACAGATTTTTGAACAGGAATATCCTGAAACAGGATCTATTTTTTTCTTAGAAGAGTGTCAGATAGCCAACTGCCAGGTGAGTGATTTCTTTTAAAACATGTGTGTCAGACATGGAGAATGCCATTTCAAGTGTCTTTTTATCCTTGCCTAGTCATGGAAATGCAGCTGTAGCAAGTCTTGGCAAGAACACAAAGCTCCACTGCTTGGAAAGGAAATGTAAAACTGGAGTCAGTGGATTTGAAGAACCTGCATAGACCTACAAAATTCCTACAACTGCTGCTTTGGCTTCACATTGGAAATTACTAATAGGGCAGCAGCACAGAGGAGCCCAAGAAGAGTACTAGACCCTATGATCAGGAGGGTCATGAAAGTAGTGAACAGAAACAGCTACTACTTAATTTCCACCCTTGTGAAAAGTAAAGATCACAGTGAAAGCAGGGAATGCTGTGCAGACAAATAACATTTGCAATGATAAGGTGTTTTTTAAATAGATCTAAGAGAGTCATGTAGATTCCTTTATTAAAAAGAACCAAATCCAAATGTTTAAAAAAATGTTTTTAAAAAAATGTTTCATTGAAAATATATGAACACCTGCTTGTTACAATGGGTTGGGGTTTTTCCACATTGTGAGTCATATACAAGATATTTTATCTCCTTGTTATTTGATTTCCTACTTCAACCTGCTTTTAAAATTAGCTAACATAACAAGCTGCAGGATAAGTACTTCAACACAAGGTTTTATTTTTTGCAGCTGACGACTAATTTATAATAATACATACAGAACCTGCACCATTTTACACTGCAGGGCTCTGTAAAATAGCATCTTCCAGAAATGCTAGCATAATGCAGCTCTTAATATCTGGTAAATTTCATTGCAATTTTAAGTGGGAAATTCCCTATGGCCTTCTGAAAGAATATATACAATGAATACAACACATTATTTACATAAGAATTTATCCTGCTCTTAGAAGACATGGGTTTCACAATTAGATTTGCCAATATAACTTCTTTCCTTCATTGGTAATCAGAGAGTATCACAGCCATTCCCTTCAATTTATTTAGCACAACGGCAGAGGAAGAAAGTTCTACTATGAAGTAATCTCTGCTCCACAGGATCAGTTAGGGAAATTCATTCAAGGGAAAGAAAGAAAGAAAAAGGGATTATGCCATATGCACATAAATTACAGATAAGGCAAATTCTACTTACACTGGAGAGTTTGCTAAACAGAATATGGAGCCCGTTGACTTTTTTCTTTTTTGGGATGTAAACTAGGTTACATGCCACTGAAAGAACTTTCTTGGTTCATTAAGTAGAAGTAGCCAAGAATTATACAATACAATTTTGTCTCCTGCATTATTCATCTTGGGACCCATACAGTTTGATACCTTCGTCAATGACATAATGCATCAAAAGAAACATGACCAGCAGGTAAAGGGAGGTGATTCTGTCCATTTACTCTACTCTGGTGAGACCCCTCCTGGAGTTCTGAATCCAGCTCTGGGACTCCAGAACAGGAAACATGTTGACCTGTTGGAGTAGGTCTGGTGAAAGGCCACAAAAATGATCAGAGGACTGAAGCACCTTTCCTGTGAGGACAGGCTGAGAGAGCTGGGCTTGTTCAGCCCGAAGAAGAAAAGACTCTGGAAACACCTTCTGTGGCCTTCTGGTACTTAGCAGAATGCCTTTAAGAAGGATGGGGACAGGTTTTTTAGTAGAGCCTGTTGTGATAGAGCCAGGGGTAATGGTTTTAAATTAGAAGAGGATAGATTCAGACTAGATATAAGAAAAAACATTTTTATGATGAGGATGATGAAACACTGGACCAGGTTGTCCAGTAAGATGGTGGATGCCCCATTCCAGGAAACATTCAGGGTCAGGTTGGACGAGGCTGTGAGCAATCTGACCTAGCTGGAGATGTCCCTACTCACTGTGACCCTTCCAACCCAACCCATTCTATGATTCTGTGGTTATGAATCCATTTCTTTGCAGTTAAAGGTGAGAAGACAGCTGCTTCAGGTTCCAAAATCAACTGACCTATGGTTCCATGGAGCTCAGCTGTGGTGCCATATGGAACATTTGCAGAGTCATCCCAATCCAAGTTATGCTGTCAAGGCTACCTCAGCTTCCACTTATGTTAATAGTCTGCTTACAGAAGCTCCTTTCAATAACTCAGTAATGAACTTTTAAGTTCAGAACTAATTCCACACCTTGTCTACAAAGCACTTTAACACACATTGATACTCTAATTAAACTTCAGAATGACCTGAGCACGTGTTTTTATATCTCCTGAGCAGTGTCCAGCCCTCCTGCTTTGATCACATGAAGTCCAGAGGATGTGGCTCAGGGTTGTTAGCAGTGTGAAACCTCCAAAGGTACAGTATGGCACAACAACGATAGCAAGTCCAGCTGGTGTCACTTGTTTGTGTGAGGAAGTCTCAGTTGTGACATACTGCGATGAGATCTGAGCCACCAGACTGTGTGTCCCTGGAGGGGTGGCTCAGCAGAGACCAATCTTTTCTAAGATGGGTGAGTGTGGCATGCTTCACTCTTTCTAATATAGGCAGTATAGAAGAAGGACTTAAAATCATTAACATTTCTGGTGCACTCCTTTTGGTCATGCAACATATTTAATTAAAATTCATGTGTTAAACTATACTGCAGGTTTACTGAAATTTTACAGGAAAATTGATTTTTTCCCCCCCTAGGTAGCAATTAAGAATTAGTGACTGGAGCCTACCTGTTACATGCTTTATGATGTTTTTCTAGTGTGTGTCTCTGAGCTAATATTGCAGTGGTTTCTTATTACAAATTGATTTGCTCTGTTGGCAAGTATCCTATGAAAGGTACATGAATCAGCTACAGCAGATCAAAAATATATTTTTAAATTTACAGAGCAGGTGTAGAAGTTTAACAGGGTAATCCATTGTATAGTAGACATGGGGGTTTTTAAAAGGAAATACTTGAATATATTTTATGTATTTAGATGGCACTGCAAGCTTTGTTCAAGTTACATGCAAAGTTACAGAGGAAAACGTGACCCTCCATGGATGCTTGCACTACAGAAAGAATCATGATCTTTACAGAATGAGGACCAAGTTATTAATCTGATTCATCTGATTAATTCAATTTAGATCTGACTATTAACCATACTTCTCTGACTGGATGAAAATCAGGCAAAAAAACTATGACCTCAGAGAATTAAGATGAAGACATTTGTTCATCTTCCACAAAAGAAGTCAAATTGTTCTGCACCATGAGATGTGCATTAGCCTAAGCATCACTCTGGTAACCATCACTGCATGCACACAAGGGACTTACTCATTCTCTGTCTCAGCTATTAGTTCTGAGCAAGTTGTTGATTTAATACTACATGAAGAAGACAAGACTAATATTCAGTAACTGTAACTTAGCTGAATCTTCCTGAAAGTCTAATGATTGCAGAATCTCTTTTGTTTTCTTCAAGCAATTGTCAATAAGCTGGCTGCATAATAAAGCTGGGTTTTCAGTTCATTTGTGTGTATCAGCCGGATAAGGTTGCAGGAACTAGTAGAACAGATCCATTCAAATAATTGTGTCAGGGTGCTTCCTTGACAGTGTTTTTCTGAATGTGGATTTTGCAGAATAACTTTGTACACTGAATAAAACTGTCAATAGCAGTAATACATGAAGGCTCCTTTAGTTGTTTGCAACACCTTGCTTTCAGCTGTTTTTGTCAAGGTTCAGGTGCCTGCTGGCACGCAAATATGCAAAACTACAAAAGACACTGGTCACATCCACAGCAATATCCACAGGCAGCAATATGACTACACATGTGAAATATTCCATCTATTTTGTACAAGTGAAAGAGTGATTGAGCATAGAAATGTGCACAGGCTTAGCACTTTCTCGAGATCACATCACTCTGAGCTGTGTCATTCTCTGCGCTGCTCAGCCTGTGAACTGCTACCCTCCTGAAGCAGGTCTGGATGCACAGCTGCACATTTTGTTTAGAAAAAAAGCCCAAAACATACACGTTCCCATATAGTTAGCTGTCTTCAACTATCTGGTGGTAAACACTTTGAAGAATTGATTTTCGAATTTTGTCAGTACGTCATCACGATGCTTGCAATTAAAATAATGAAATCCTTATGTTTGCAATTAAAATAACAAAATCATTATGTTTGTGCAACTAGCATCCTTTCATTTCCCTTTTTTTGTAGTTACTTAACTCCTTCTTCTTTCTCTTCTACCAAATGCAACACAAGATAGTCTATGAGGGCTGGGGATTTTACACAGAAAATGTTTCTGTTTAGCAGAACAAAAAGGGCGGACATTCCACTCTTTCACTGGTACACAGAAATCACCCTGTCAGTCCTGCAATATGTTGCGTTGTTCAGGAAGGTAGGATGTGGGTAGTATGTATGCAGGAGAAAGAGGACAAACAGCATCTGAGGCTTAAAGAGGTAGAGGGACTTGAAGCAGAAGGAACTCAAGAATTTGCATTTTTTAGAATAAATTAAGATCTTACACATATCTTATCTAGCCTTGGAATTTGCGTAGTTCAGGCGTACAGCAGTTTGATGGGTCGGGTTCTTTGTGCAGATGTGTCACCTGTCAGGAATGGAGTGCTATAGCAGAGACATCTTTGTTGTAGCAGGAAGGTACCACGTGAGTCCCAAAAGGCATCGATGCTGATGTGGACTATTCCTCTGGATAAAGAAGGGATAAATCACACACAGAAGCAAAAACACATGTCAGTCTGAGACAACTCGTCTGGTCACTGGGATGCGCTAACATCAATGGGAGAAGTTTTCTCAGATGTTCTGACTGTGAAGCAGAAGGTCAGATTTTGCTCTGAGGGCAACTTCAAAAGGAACAAAAATGCTGGTCTTTTTTTGTTCTTTCAGTAAAAGAAATGGGTTTAAACAGAAAAAAAGATGAGTTTTCCACTGGAGAAATAACAGTGACAGTCAAGTGAAGCTTAGAAAGACAAAAAAATTGTCTTGGACAACTGTGTTTCTCTGGGTTTACAAAATATGACTCTGTATGTGGCTCTGAAAGCAGGAGCACAGGCTGCTCAATTCAAACAAAGTGGGGCATGTGCTGGTAGACAGAGGGAAGGTATTCCTTCTGAAATAAACTCCACAGCTAGCAACTCAGCAGTAGCTCTTTCTGCGACGGATTTTAGATTTTGCTTCAAAGTGTAAAAACTTTTTTTTTAATATCGCCTAACAGATGTATGCATCATTTAAGTAAAACAAACAGACAGTTATTTTTTTTCAGTATCACACTGTTCTGACCCCTAGCAACATCCAAGACATTATTAATAAAGCTGTAATCCATGAACTGGCACAGCTCACAAAGCATCGCAAAATTTTCCATTTTTTTTAAATGAAAAGCGAAAAAGTAAGACTACATACACATATTCCCATGCAGCAGGTATGTGGCCATGCCTATTGCAGGTATAGTCAATGTTCAGCTCTCTCCCAGAATCTGAGGAATTCATTGGAGTTCACTCACCACTAAATATTCAAAAGCAGTCTCCAATTTTCCACCAAAAACTAGAATTGATGGACAAAGGTATTTTCAAAGTTAATAATCTACCAAGAAAAAATATTGAAGACAACTAAAAGCTCACTTACCTTGCCTGAAAGAAAGGTGACATTTCAAGAGACCTATACAGTAACGTAGCAATCTTATTGGCTTGCACTTTTGACTGTAACACAGCTGGGTACCAACATTATAGGAAAGGAACATTACAGATTAGTTTCATACAAGTCCTTCTGTACTGGTCACTTTCACAGCATCTGAGAAGCTGCAGACACATTACATTACACTCACATTTGTTCTCTCACTCTCCCCCCCCAGACCAACTAGACTTTGTTGCAAACCACAGAAGAACAGCATTTTACTCAAAATAAATATAAGCCAATATTCAAATCTTTTTGTAACCAAATAACAAAGATAATAAACTAATCATCTTGCTTATTTACAGTACACGTTTCTTGTATTTTTTTATTCACAAGTATAAATACAAAATTATTTTAAGTAGCATTATGAAAAAAAATTCTCTCTGATGTCTTTATCTTAGGTTCTGGCAAAAATATAAAATTGTGAATCTGTTTATTTTAGATTTTTTTGATATAGATAAAAATTAGGATATATATTTGGATAAGGATAGAAGTCTTCTCAAACATATTTACCAATTTCACAACAGTAGGTGAAGAAGTGTTTCGTATTAAAGATTTACCTTCCATCTGAAAGTCACTGTTTTGGTGGGGATGATCTCTTTATTCTCTTTTTTTTGTGAAAATTCATTTCTTACCGTAACAGCCTTCTTTTTGAGATGACTGTGTTATCATTACCCTGGTATTCTCACTTTGAGATTTCACACTATTCATTCGAATACTAATTCCAATCCACCTTTTGATATTCTTCTTTTCCGCTATTCAAACAAGCTTTTGATTGCCCCAGCTCAACGCTGAGGAGACTAATGCCAAAGAGAAAAGAGCTGATATCCCACAATGTCACGCAGCAAACCACATGCTCCACTCTAGCAGCAGCAGCTACTACTGAGGAGGTTAGGAAGTGGTCATAGCACCTCATTGTTAAAATTTTCTAGCCATTATCTGCATAGTATTTTTAATCTGCACTTTGTGTAAAAAAAAAGTTTTTAGAAAGGGAAGCTGTAAATCTTTTCAGCTCTCAGGCCCCTGTGCATAAATATTGTTTGGAAACAGAGGATAATGCCTTTTTGCTTCCCTATTTGTAGCTGCTGGTTGATGCCTTAATAATGCAAAACGTTCTTCTCCAAGCATAATTATTTTTTTCTATTTTAACTGCTGTATTATATGTTTCATAGTTGTGTCTTTGCTTTCATGGATTCTTTGTGATTTGCCTTAATAGGAAGTACTGTAGTTTCACAATGAACTTTCGATAAAACTGTAGGAGTGCTGCTCAAAAATGTGTTTTCTGTTTTGCTTCTTGTCTATTGTCAAAAACTTTGTTGTTTGCTCAGGAGATCCTTTGTAGTTTTTGAGGAAATTTTGTTCTCTTTATAGAAGTGCTGCATACTGGGAACATGACATGCTTACTGTTGACTCCTTAAACCATAGAAAGGAAAGAGGAAGAAAGTAATCTAGCACAGATTTAAGCAGTATCAGCTTCCTTGTGCTGTGCTTTTGTCCCAGTTAGGATTCAGTCTTAGCGGGAGCTTATACACAAAGAGATGATGAAGTTTACACAAAAATCTTCCTTACTAGCATTGCTGTGCAGGCATGAACAGCTCTCTTCACCCTTTCCTTTCTCATTGTAACTCCCTCTGCCACTAGAAACTCCTTTGCAGACTCTCAACAGCACATGAAAAGTCACTCACAGTAAAAACAAGGACTAAATTAATCTGCTTTGCACATTTCTTGGTTACTTTCCTTTGCCAAAGGAGTATCTGGTGAGAAATTATTCTGGGTTGCACTATGCACAGGTGCTTGCCATGTACCTATGAGCAGGATGGGCTGACATGAGCACAGCTGCTCACCACAACAGCAAGTCCTCACATTCTGTGCTGGAAGACATCACGGACATGTAGCAGCAATCAGTCTGTAGCAGTCATTTATGACACTCCTATGTGTTATTTGGGGTATCCTTGTTTAAGTCAACCTTCCTGAAAAAGAAGAATTTTTAGGCACCAGAACAAAGAGAAGAGCCTATTACAGAGAACTTGGTAATGAACTTGGTTGTAATGTAAGCTGTTTATGGGGTTAGAATTTGCTTGTCTCTTTTACCTTATGTAAAATGTTAAAGTAATTTTCTTCCCCTTTTTGAAGATGCATTAAGACACTACTTCTAGTCCATAATATAGGGCTCGAATCTGCAAGTGTTCCTTGCCATAGAACTCCATTCCAGGTGCAGGGGATCTCATTTCTATCAGTGCTTATGTGCAGCACTGGCCTACAAAGCTAAGTAACACAGCATGTAACAAAAGTTAGGCATAGGCGGTCAATCAGGATCCAAAGAGCTATTTTGCTTTTATCATATCTGCTGAGGCAATTCCACATCAATCTTTACACAGATATTTGATTTGTGGCATACCTCAACCCTAATCAGCAAAGGAATATGAAGAAAAAAAAAAAGAAAAAGCCAACAGAAACAAGAGAAAGAAAAATAAACCGGAATATCCACAGAAAAATAGAGGATGTCTATATCCCTTACATATAGAACCCAAGGAAGTCGCATTTCACCACTTCCTTTCAATCCCAGGCTTTCAATTTAGAACCTATTTTTGTGAACTTATCATTCACAGTTGCTGTGGAAAATCTTTGATGCTCATCCAGGGTAAGGAGCAGATGAAAATGAGTGTCACAACTCAAGTAATTTGATGGGAAGTTCACTGGGCCAGTGCTTTTTTTTCCTGTGTACCTGAAGGCTATCAGTAATGCTTATGAGCACTGCGCAAATATTAACAAATCAGCTGAGGATTTCTGAGCTGGCTGGGAAATGATGAACAATGCAAATAAGCAGCAAGGGAGTTGGAAAATGCATGCAAATCAACCTATACTTTCTGGACTATAGGTCCCAAGCCTCATTACTTTTGAAACTTCTGCTTGCACGTAAGCAACACTTTAGCTTCTTTCTCAAATACGGAAGCAGGGTCTGCCACCCACAATATAATGAGCCTCAAGGAGATCAAAAGAAGTCAGTGAGACAGATGTCAATTGTCATCTTAAAATAATTTATTTCTCTATTTGTTTATTTATGATGCCTTATCTTATAATTATTTTTCTTCCTGTTTTATAGATATATTTTGATGGGTATCTAGGAATGAATAACACTGCTGTTTATTGGAGGGATGAGGAAAAGCTCTAATGTGCCTTTTATGATCAAAGTAGAAGTTACTGCTTATAATATACTGCTTTTCATCTTCAATACACTCTGCAAACATGCGTGTATTAAACCTTAAAACATGAGGTACACGAGATAAAGTCGTCTTCATTTTCTATGTGGAAAAAGCTGTGCCAGAAAGAATTTTACTGCTCTGTGCATAAGAAGACTACATTGAAGTTCAAAATTAGTAGGTCTGAGAGGGGATAAGAAGCACAGCCAGATCAGAGCAATGAGAGGCTTACTTCCTGTCAGAGAAAACTGTAATTATAAAATATGGGATTCTAGAGGGAGATTTTCTTAGTAAGAGGAGGAGAGGTTGAACTAAATATATATTGGAATATATACATATGTATTTTAAATTACTTTTGGAAAAAGAAAAACTCAGAAAACATTCCCGTCATGTGACAAAGAACAAAAGATGAGCAGGTGATCTCAGCACTATTTCCTTGCATGTATTATGAAGCAGTCATTACCAATAGACATAAACGCTACTTTTTCTTCTGCGGAGCTTTTATTCCTTCAGTAGAAGGAATGGCTATTCACTTTTCACTTTGTTATTTCGTTTTCCAGCATACACTTCTATCCTGCCTTTGGCACCAAATATTCGATTGAAGAAACACGTATCTTCAGAGCTTTTCCCAGGAGATCCTCAGCACTGCCAGTCTAAGGAAGCTCTGCCTTACAGAGCTCCGCCCCGTGCCGTGTGTCAGAACCCAGCATCAGCAGCTCCAGCAGAGATTGCTGTTACTGAGACACTTTGCAGATGCTAAAGGCAGAGGTAGTTACATTTACTGTGTGCTGATTAGTCCTGCTTTCTGGTTGCTCACAATTACATCTTGACTCCACATCCTTCCATTCTGAAGAAAGACCAATCACTGAGGCAGGGAAGCGAGCAGAGCTGGCTTTAGGATGTTGCTGGAAGACCTCTTATACACCTCTCAAAATCAGTTAGGGCACTGTACTCAAAATCTACTTTCTCTCTGTGTCCTCCCACGCAGCTTAAGGAAATCACAACTCAGTCTGAGAGAGAAACTACATTAAAAAAAATGTTAGTCCCCTTCATGTTTGCTCTAAAAATTTACAGGATGGTTGGACAAAGCTGTGCTTGCAGCTTCATTGACAATCTTAGTTTTAACTCTTCTGTATATGTTGTATGTGCACATACAAAAGTATTCTAAAAGCAAATACAGTTGGGTCAGTTTTTCCTTTGACTACAGAAGATATTGATGAGAATTCCACTGAGTGCAACCTCTCTGAGTACAGATGGCAGGAAAACCAGATAAAACACCATCATTATTTTAATCCTGAGACTAAAGTAGCTCCTCTCAAATGTAAACATGCAGAATTTAACAGCTTATACAGACCAAGATTATTTCACCCGTGCTGTACATAAAATAAAGTATATCCAATTAAATTTGGAAAGCTGAAGGTTTATGTATTCCACTTGGAAGCCAGAGGTATCTCCCAAAACGAATGCAAATCTTGCTGAAAGCTAAAATGACCTCACACTTTGGTCGTTGCAAAAAGGCATAGTAATAAAGCAGTGTATATATGAACTATGCACAGTGTTTTCCCTTTGATGTACGTCTTGGGACCAGTGCTGACAATCCCTAGCATTTAGTGACACCTAGTGGTATTTTCTTGGGTGGGAGAAACGATTCAGTCTTCTTTTGTTAAATGTCACGCACCTATGTCAGAAGAATAGCTTCTCTGAATGCCCTGTGGCAGATTTCCTCCCTACCTTCGTTTTGTTTTCGGAATCTCTTGGAAAGCTTAGAGAGTACCCAAGGACTTCCAAGTGAGAACTACAGTTATTATAAAGGAAAGAATGGTTTTTTAAAATATGGGAATGGGAGAAAAACATGTTCCATACATTGGTTAAACCCCACTAGATGTCTGGAAGAGGTCTTCAGCATCCTCAGAAACCACTGTGCAGAGAAACAGCACATTCCTCCGAAGTCTCCTCTGGGACTCAGATGGTGCAGGACTTCGGGCATAAAACTGTAGTCAGTCAGTAACTGTCTTCAGGAAATTGCAAGAGGCAGCTTTACAAGATTGCAGTTTTTAAAGTTTTTAAATGCTCTGCTGGTGTTTTTCACTTGTGCTAGTCTTTTCCATGATCTTTGCCTTACATAATGTCCTGTTCCTGGAATCCAGTGAATGTTTAATTCATAGTAAAAAAAAAATCTTCGTTTCCTGAATGAAGCTTGTTTTCCAGCAGGTGTCACTGAGAGGTAATAAACACAAAATCCAAGCCCCTCACTGAGATGTGGGGTGCTGGATGGGACGCAGGAAACCCCTACCCTAGGTGGGTGAAGAATCCATGGCTTAGTGCCTTCAGAGTAAGGAATATTGGCACAAACTCCACAGCCTGGCAAAGAAGTGTGTTTGAAGATGCAACCATAGGCCTTTTCCAGCGCCTGGGTGGGGGAGGCTTGTTGGATTTGCCACATCTGGGCCCTGCACTTTGCCTCCAGCAGCTCCATGAGCATCGAGGGGGCTGGTCAAAATACATCATTGCTTTTGGCTGTGAAATACCCGGAGTTGTACACAGGATGAATCCTTGCAGGCTTCAGTAGCAAAGCCTACCGTTTCAATCTTGGGATTCTGCTGTCTCATGAAATCCTTAATTTGACAGCTGTGGGATTGATTTTCCAGAGCAGTAAGACACTCAAGGCTGTGACTGTATAGCTTTCTGTCTAAGGACTGTGTGCCTGGTGTCAGGAAGCCAGTTTTGAAAATGTCAGCATAATTTCATGTTTTGTTGCAGCCAAATGGAAAAATTCTGTTGGCTGCAGAACTCCAGCTCAGGTTTGATAGCTTTATTAATCTCCATAGTGGTTTTATATTTTTGTTGTTGAAGTAATTCACTATCTGTGTGTCTGGGAAATTCAATTATAATAGCCTTTATGAGCAATTCAATTATGTAAATTATTACATTATTGTTATACAATATAAACCACAAGTAGACTTAGATATAGAGATGGATGAGGAATTTTTGACAGCACCCTTTCTCTGAAAAATGTTAACACATAAGAACATATTGTGGAAGTGTACCAGCTTTGCCTAACCTTTTTTGAAAGGAGAGTGAAGGAAGGCAGGAGCACAAAAATTAACAGTATCCAAAGCTGAAGAGGAAGGCACCCTGCTGGCTCTGTATGACTTGCCATTTACTTCAACCCTAGGCTGTCACTTTTCAGAGTGCCAGGACTGTCAAGCTCCTCTGAGCTGGAGTGCTCTTTCATTTTAAGTTTTTCATAAGACCTTTCAAATATCTTTTGTGTGTGTGTGTGTGTGTGTGTATTGGTTATTAAAAAACAGAGAACATTTATGTAAGTATAACTAATATCCTATTCATGTCTACTTAGAGAATAAATATGATTTTATCTAAGGAAATATGTAGTAGAAAAGTGTAGGAGTTTGTTTTTTTCTATTTCAAATGTTATTTTTGAGTAGATGTGATGGGAAGAGAAGCTAAATGAAATCATTTTTCCATCAAAAGGGGAGCTACTGTCAAGAAGCTCTTCAACCCGAACTATGTGGACACAGGGTTACATAAACTAGGCTGCTACAGATAAAAAATTTCAGATTAGCACAAAGTGTTTAAACTATAACGTGACTATTCAAAACACTGCTGTTTCCCATAATTGGCACTGTGAATTACAGCCTGCTGAATGCAAAGGTAGTCAAGTGCCTTTATTTACCAGCAGCGTTGGAATCCAATGGCTCCATTGTGCAGTGGTCTCTGAAAAGTCATTCTCAAACAAAAGAGTTTCTGGCCCTTGTAAGTAGCTTAGAAATGTTTCACCATATTTTTCCCTTTTGAAATGGGTTAATAATGATCAGGAAAATGTTGGTTTGATTTGCTCATTTGAACCTACAGCAAATATCAAATCTTCCACCTTATATCTCTACTTTCATAAAGAAAACAATGGCTCCACTAAACTCCCTAGAGCTTCTGAAGAGATACTTCAACAAGAGTATCAGAATCTCCTTCAACTTTGAGATTTCTCTTTAAAGCATGGAAGGTGACGTGAGAAAAAATATTTCTGAGCCTTTTGATCGCTGCAGATAAACTTCCTTGAGGTGAACAGACTAACTAGTACAGGATGCACATTAATTGCTTCTGGCCTGCAGGATAATTTTCACTTTTTAAATTACTTAAATTGAAAAAACACTCTCCTTTAAATAAGTTGTAAGAAAGTAATGTAAAGAAATGTGACCTTTCTTGGATTTTTTCCCTCTATTAACTGCTTCTTTTTTTGTGATAAGCTTATCCAATACCATAAGTGAGAACTTGATGTACAAATATGTACAAAGCCTACTCAACACTACTCAGAAGCTTATCAGAGTTTCAGATCTGTGATGTGTGTGTTATTTTTTTCTTACTCTTCATGATTCAGAAACTCAGTTAAACAAAAAGATATTACTGGATTTGTGTCACCATGGGGCACAGACAAGTTTAAGCAGCCTTCATAGAACTCAGGTTTTGTATGGAAAAAAATAGTTTAGGGGAAGACAGAGGGACAAGATCTACTTTCCACCAAAAGTGGCATCACTAGAGAAGGGCTGATAATCATACAATTATGAACTTTGGCAACAACAGCCCCAGCTCCACTACTAACCGGTATGCAGTGCTTGGACCATGGCTTTTTAGACCAAGCTGACAATACTCCCTTCCATTCACTGTGTTTTACTTGGGCCTTAAACAGAAACAGAGTAGATTTACATTGGATACTAGGAAGAAACTCTTCACTGTGAGGGTGGTGAGACACTTAAATGGGTTGCCCAGAGAAGCTGTGGATGCTCCATCCATGGAAGCATTCAAGGCCAGGTTGGCTGGGGCTTTGAGCAACTGGACTAGTGGAAAGTGTCCCTGCCCATGGTAGAGGGGTTAGAACTAGATGGTCTCTAAGGTCCATTTCAACCCTACCCATTCTACGATTCTATGACCATATGATTATGATTCTATGACCATGGGCATTGCTTAAGTCATGTTTAGTGTTAATGCTGATGATTTCCTAGTCAGTGAACAATTCTTGATACTTCAATAACCACAGATTGGAAGGGAATGAGGAAAAGAGTGGCAGAGGGCCATCAAGAGCTGTTACGAAATATTGGACATACATTGGATTTTGCATTTCACTACTTCTCCATGCTTACTAAGAGAGAGCATTAAAGGCCATTACACCCAGTGAAAATTATTGAGTTGTGAATGCCTCTTGTGCTATGCATTTGTGATGTCCCTTGTAAAGCAGTATAATAAAATTAAGGAAATCCAAACTTTCTTTATTGAGCTGTGTGATGGAATGATTGCATGAAAGGATGCTTCAAATTCTTTTTATAATCTAGAGAGTCTGTTGTATTTAAAAAGAATATCGCTGACCCCTGAAACATCATTAAACATGGAACAAGGGTCATTGTCACAATGACTCCAAAGAGATTAAACATAAAGGTATCTTGCAAAATTGTATTCCTCTGTAATGAAAGGAACTTCCTTTTCTTCTAGAAAGGAAGAGCAAAAAGTCATTTGTAGGTATTCCGTTATAATTCTGCCTCCAAATTATTCCAAAATACAGACTAGACGCTCAAATGCTTTCTCACATATAGCTCTCAGAGATGCACAGTTGTGAACAAAAGCTTTCCCTAAGGAGTAGTACCAATCAAAATCAATAAATTTTAATTTGGAGCCTGACCAGTTTACAAACATGCTGATTGCAAATGCCTTCAGCAGTACTGGAACTGGCAACTCAGAATCTCCCTTCCTGCCTGAAGCAGAAGGGATAAATGAAATAAAATTGTTCTCTGCTTATTGCAATATTTTTTCTTCCTGTGTGAAAGAGTTCTCTCACTTTGTTTCACTTCTAGAAAACTGAATTCACAGCTAAGAATAGAATTAGCTCTTCTATTTCTTTTACTACCAAAGTGATGCTCACAGTAAGTTGGGTCAAATAAAGCAGCTTTTCTCTTCTGCATAACTTCTGCAAAATAAAGTCTTTTCAAAACAAGCCATCTCTGTCTTTCCTCTGTTCAGAGTCTGTGTGTCTCCTTCCTACAGCAGAGCAAGCTCCTGTGGTAGGTGGGGCATGACACCACAAGGCTGTTTACATGCCACAACACTTACAGACTGCCAGCAACAGCTTTTCCCAGATGTTAGGAACACTCCCCTGTTCATCAAGGCCCTGCTTTGATGAAAGACAGGGTGGTATATAGAGAGACCAGACTGCATTCACATTCCGCTTATAACCCCAAAGCCAAAGCAAACCTCTCTAATAAATGTATCTCAAGTATGAATGGCCCTTGTCCTGAATCACTCCGAAGTATATGACCACAAGTGGCAGCATTTGCTTTGCCCGTATATACACGTGCCTGCGTACACAGCCATATGTGAGATTAGTACTTGGATTGTTTTACTGGGAAAAGGTAGCTCTTTTCGGTGCTTATGCTTTATGTTTTATATCAATCTACATCTAAGCATTCAGAAAGAATGGAAAGATCAAGCAAGACATCCACGGGCAGCCCAGCTACTGCTCGCTCTTGCTCCTGCTTAGCTACTAGCCCAGGTCTGGGAGCTCAAAACTACGATTAAGCATTTTCTCCTGACTGCAGTTCCATACATCTTGCAGCAATCCTTTCTGTAACTTGGAAGGCCTGTCCTTTACATATCTCTCAGATCCTCCTCAGCTGAGTGCTGAAGTCTACATATTGATCAGCTACTGTTTCATTGCCGAGGGCCAGTGCCTAAGGAGGAAACAGAGCTCTAAACCATTGTTCTCTGTTCATTATGTAAATGAGGAAAAGGCCACAAAGATTAGATACAAACTTCCCAAATTTCAGGGTTGCTTATACCCTCATCAGTTCAGTTTTACTCTTTGGCATGTGATTTTACTCTAAATGTGACTCCTATTTTCCTGTCATGCTCCCTCCACAATCTTTCCCTGTCTTTGTGAAAGAAGGGAACTTACATGATGGTAATTACGCAGACTTTTGCTTTCATGCAGCCACTTTCCCCATGTCCCCTATCACACTGTTTTAAGGCTCATGCTGAGAACCCATTAAGTAAATCTCTCACCATTTGACAGATCTAAGTTCATTTTTTTCCTCAGAAAACAGAAGAAAATGTTTTAATTAAAAATTGTTAACTGGAGAGAGCTAAGAAAGTTTTGCATTCTTCAAAACAGGAGAGGGAAATTTGCAGAGGTAATTTTGGCATTACTGCATTATAAGGAATTATCAGTAGCTTTGCTTGAAGTGTTTCTTTTTCAAAAGTAGCTTTTTGAAATGGATGAAAAGACATCCCTTAGGATCTTTATGTTTCATATATTTTTAATCACAACTCATTCGTATTGGTTTAACAGCAGGGCCATGCCTTCACCTTTTTTTTAGGGTTCCTTCTCCAACTGCAGCACAGAGATGCATCGTGCTGCTGCATGGTGTCAGCCTGCAGATGCTCATGCTGCAGAATGCTCCATGCCAGCCCCTCCTCCTCTCCGTGGAAGTCCTAAAACTTAAAATTGAAAACACCTGCCCGTTTGGACCCAGGCTGTCACACTCCGTGGCTCACCACCGAAGCAGACTTCAACAACTCAGAAATGAAAGCATGACCATTTGTGGTCAGTGGGAGGGCTTCATCTTGACAGCACCCTCGGCCAAAGAGACATAAAATAGGGGCAACAGAAGCAACAGCCTAAGCAGGTGTTTCTTTTTTCATTAGCAGTAAAATCTCAAAGAATCAAACTGTACAAAGAAAGACTAATGAGATAACAGGGAAAACGGAACCTTTTTTGTGTAATAATACACTGGGAAAGAATAACTTGTTTAAATCTAGCAAAACACAGGCTAATAATCACTATGGGAGATGAAAGAAAATATTTTACAGTAAAGAAAGAACTCTCAACAGGGATTGCTAAATTCAGAAGCAGTTTCTTGTATGAGATATGAGATTTAAAAAAAAATCTACCCTTAGGATGGAACAAGTTCAGTTCGCAAAAGAAATTGTGAGAAGAATGGTAGCAGAGAAGAAATTTCAGGCAGCCATGACACTCCTGGTATTTCTGTGTTCTTAGCAGCAAACCTAAGCTGGAGGGTAAGAGTGAATGGGAACATTCACACTCTATTATGAAAAACCCAAGAAATCTACAAGCTGACAGAGTTTATGGACAGACAGGCCGTAATTAAAAGAAGCCATACTCACAGTTGTGCAAATAATCCATAGGCAGGAAAATAAAAATTAGAAGCTGCAAAGATGTTTAGGTCAGATATGTATTCTTATGCAGGCAAACCATAAATCAGAATTTCTCAGCTGTCAAAAGTATACCTTAACTATTAGGATAGTTACATGGTTTGGGTAGGTGTACTCTTTGGAGACTCTTGCTGTAATGTGATGCTTCAGGTTAGTAATTAGAAAGCTTAAATGAGATGTGGCTCACTAGATACAAATCCTCATTCAAGAGATTTTTGTATATCAATTGTTATTGATATAAAGCAAGAATAATCTTAATGGCATGTTCAAAATAGGCTATGCCAGGATGACCTAAATAACAGTGGTTAGTCTCGTGAGCAAGGCCCTCCTGTAGTCGAGGAGTTTAAGGGATCCCACCTTCTGAGCAATTGTTGGAATCACTGAACTTTGGAAGATACAGGGGCTAATGAGAATCATGACACTGTTATTTCAGTTTGGCAAATCTGGCCACTCCCTGGCTTTTTATTCTACATATGAACAGCAAATAGCTATTTGTGAATTATTTTAAGATGACTCAAACAATTTTTGATAGATAATTGAATGAAAAATTCTCAGAAATGAAAAACTCTCAGAAAAATTCCCCTAGGTTATCTATTGCATAATTATAGCTGAAGGAAAAATAAAATGGCCAAGAGTAGTAAAGCCACAAGTGGGTATACATGCAGACTCTCAGTTAACCATAATTACTATTTTTAAATCGCTTTGTTCTAAGCCAGGAAATACACTTGAAAACATTCGAGTTAAGAAAAGCTAATGACTTGGCAGACCAGTTATGCTGGATAAAATTCTGAGACAAAAATTATCATGGAGAAAATCTGAAGCTAACAGTGCAAATACATTCACTGTTATTGAAGTGAAAATGGTAGGATAAAATACCATGAACACAGAATACTGCTCTGAAAAACTTCACCTTTTGCCTTGTGCTAGGTGAGCTTCTTCATACTGCTTTCCTGGACTTTCTTTACACATGCTTTCTACAATAATTGGGTTTCACTGGCAAATATTTCTTTGTCCAGGAGCAATCCTAGGGGGAAAAAGAAAAAGAAAGGTAACTAAGATATTTATATCTCCTTGCCTCAGAGATTAAAACACAGGCATTAAAAAAAAGGCCAAAAAACCACATAAAAACAAACAATCCATCCTTCCTGTAGACTTCAAAAAGACAAAGATTACTCCCCAAACTGTGTATAGGAAGACTACAGACAAGCTTTTGTCAAACTCTCTTTGGTTCCATATCACATATCCCAAAATAACTCCCTGTAGCATTTGCAAGCCCACTAGAGAAACCAAACAGGATGGTAGGGAAGAGGGCTTATATTCTTTGTCATCCACTTGTGTATTAAAAGCACTAATAAGCATTTACTAAAGTCTTAAATGTGATGGAGAAAGTTAAGGATGATCCTTGATTGTCCTCTTGGCTGCACAGGAAGAGATAATGAACGTAAATGGAAGCAGATTCTTAATTTTCAGAGCAGTCAGAGACTACTAAAACTGATAAGTAAGATGTGCTCCAAGGTGATCTAGCAGAAGTAAAGATCTTGTTTCCCAGTTGAATCCCAATACTTAAGACTCTGGTTCTAAATCACAACACTTAAGACTCTGGTTCTGCACACAGCTCAGCCACCATGTAAATGAACTCTGTTTTCAAACCACTGGTCTGAGCTACCACAGTGATCATTTTCTCCCATCATCCCACAAACAAGGCTGTAGCACTAACTGTGATGCTATAGCAAAGAGAAGTTGCCAGTCTGATCTGGTCATACCACCTTGACTCTCATAAATATTCTAGCTGACACACTAAGCAAAACCCTGCATCACATCACTGTCAATGATGTCGCACGGGTGAGACCTCAGATCTAGTCTAGTATAGGCAGAATTTAGTCTACATTTGTCTTAATATTTTTTGGTTCTTCAAAGGAATCTTCACCCCAATATATAAATCTCTGAGATTATTTTGCATTCTGTGTTGGGTGTCTAGTCTATTCAGGCATATTTATGCTTCATCTGTAATTGGAAGTTTTCAAATCTCCAGGGCAGATCTCTCATTGAAACTTTTTGAAGGCGTCTGCCTAGCCAATGTGTTAGGGTAAAAAATGTGATTTTCATTAAGATAATATAGAATTGTTTGAAAGATAAGCTGTTTCATAATGTAACTTCAACGCAGAAAGGATGAAAGTGTGCGTGGTGGAGACTGTCCCTAACTCAACAAATTTCCCCCAGGGGCTGTAGCTGAGGGCTGAGTGGCAATTTTTCTTTCCCCAAAGATCATATGAGATTTGCTCATTGAATTCAGCTGTTCATGTATTTCTCTGGAAAACAAAGCCTGCATGTAAAAATCTGTCATATATTTACAGACCTGGAGGTCTGCTAATTGGAAGAAGTTATATGAGAAATAACTTGTGAAAAATAGTATGACTCTACTTTAGCTCCATAAAGGAAAGATACGTGATTTCAGCATGTACTACTAAGCAAAAACTGAATTGGAAATTGCTACAATATTGAATTTGCTACAACACACCTGAAAGAGATCACCTCTAGTCAATTGGAACTGTTTATTGGAGAAACAGCAAGCTGGCAAAAACACATACTGATTCAACCAGGAGACAATGAAGACCTCACCAGTTTGCACTTCATACAAGGTAAGACTTCAAATAGAAATGCAATATGCCTTTCCTGATGCAATATCTCTGCAGTCTGCATTCTGCTTCAGCTGCCCACCAGGACCTCAGTGCACTTTAACAAGGTTGCTGGTTACACATAAACCAAACTGTCTTGGAACACGTTTTAAACTCCCAACAAACAGGATTTCAGACCCCTTCTGGTTCATTAGCATTCATAGGCACAAGACTGACCTGCAAAAAATGTACTCAGAAGTCCATGGCTTGGCGAGCCCTCCCATGATGTGCTACAAGAGCTGAAGCTCCACAGGAGTAGAGCAGGATGAGGGAGCCAGTGGCATTTTCCTGGCTAAGCCCACCTGACCTCAGACACTGTTTTCCCTTTGAAAAGCAAGAATTAAAAGATAATATTGTGGAAGGGAACAGAGAAGGATGCTGTGAGTTTTATATTAATTTACATTATCTAATCCAGTCTAAATGGAAAGGTTCATTTATCTCAAGACTGCATTCTGGGGAGACCAGGAGCCTGCTGTGTCTTTTACTGCAGAGCTTATATAAGGAAATTACAGGGGAAAGCACTCATGGAAAAACCTCATCTAGAATGATGCATAAACCTAGGCCTGAAAAAACATTTAGGTCACAAATTAAGTAAAGTTGGAAGTATCCTACAGTCATTCTGCACTTTAAAGCGTATCACAGAAGGTGGCATAATTTATCCTCATCTGAATTAATGGGAAAATTTCAGACTTTTACAATTCTGACAGAAGTTCATAGTGGTGAAAGAGCTGAAATATTAAACATTTGAAAAAGCGGTTCTACATGCAAAATTTACCTCAAATAAAATAGTTTATCTTCTGTTATACATGAAAATGTTACTATAGTAACTTGACAGCTAAGCTATAGTTAAAAATTTGGCCTCATTCAAATGTGAAATTCCAATTTTCAAGATTATATCTCCTCTGCTATTTAGGCTGATAATGTATTTTCTGTGCTTGTCAGAATTAACTTTTTTGCTTCAAATGACAGTGGCATTTATACAGAAACCTAGAGCTCCAGCAAAGATGATATGGACTTGCTTTATTTGGTTTATTTCTCTCCAGTATGCTCTGTCCTAATTCTGTGCACACTAAATCAAGTCCTGCTCTTGCACTGAGTTACTTATATGGTTTTTATTTAGGATAGGCTGTTTTGAATGTGATTATGCTGAGCATAATATATGTATAGGTTTGATGCTGAATACATCAAACCAATACATATAGCTCTTAAAGTTTTCTCCATCGCTTGACTTCTACACTCTTCTGAGTCTCTAGGTCTTCAACCCCACTGTCAAAATCTGTCCCATATGGCTTGCATTTCTACTTTATCAGTTTTTCCTTATGATCATCAATTGACCCTATCCTCTTGGCTATTCCTTGTTGGAACCATTGTCAAGGGCAATTTTTGGATCTCTCAGGTAATAGTGGTTGTGATTCTGCATGCACACATTGTATCCCCTACCCTTCAGCATTTTGGAGCTTACTCCCAAGGCCAATTAATTTGTCACTAGGAAACCCCCTGTAGAACTCAGAATTCCTTGATCACTTGCCTTTCATGACTGTGCCCTTCATAAAATCTGATAAGACATGGTTGTTGCATTAGTCACCCACTCCTACTGTAGACCATGCTAAGAAGCATGCCTCTCTCTTTAGGAAAGTGAAAAATTTTAAACAGATTATTTTTTCCTATTCAATACTCAATCTGAAATATACCATGGTTGTCAAGTTAAGTTAATAATTTGCCTATCTGCAGGTAGGTCTGGATCTGATCTCTGATAGCAGCTATCTAGGCCCAGAAGGGAAATTTCCCACAGTAGCAAAATTTTCTGAAAATTTCCCTTTACTGTTGTAACAGTAACAGCTACTATGGCTGTGCAGGCTTCTGTGTTCAGAATGTTCTCTGAATTAATGGTGTGGAGCAAACTTCTGATTTACAGCTCTGTTGATTTTTGTCTGCATTAGGGCCCCAGTGTAGGTACCAACAATGTAGATACAGCATCTTTGCAGTAGCGAAATTACACTGAAAGGTGAAAGAAGTCAGAAAGTGAAGACAAGTCAGGGTCTTCTGCTGCTATTATTTCTGCAGTATCCAATCATTCATATTAGACTCAGTCAAACACCTTGACTTCATTTTTACTGATATGAATATCTCTAATTTGCAGTTAGGGTTTTCAGAGGAGTTTGAAATACCTATAAGCTTAGTTCAGTTTGCACTGCTGATATTGCAGACACTCTCAAGAATCTCACTGTGAGTGCTTACAAAAACCAGAGTGGAAAGTTCCTGTTTTCCACAAGGATTGTTAGTATTTTGTAAGTATAATTAATAACACAGAACTGAAGTGTCCTTCCCATTGCCATTAATAAACTTATTACTTGTGTTCAGCCAGTAGCAGTATAGGTGTTAGAATGAATAGGAAGTTTGAAGAGGAAGTGTGAAAAATAGACTGAAGACAGCGTAATGTTGATGGTAATCATTATGCTTCTTTACAGAGAAGATGAAGAACTCTCTGCTCGCAGCTGTCTTTTTACTTGTTAGAGGTGAGTTTTCATATGCTGCACAACTTACTGCTGCTTATAAACAGTAAAAATTCTTTATGCTACTCAAGGGTGAGGCCATACGAACAAAATCATGACCGAATTAAATTCTGTGAGTAGGAGAAGCAACCACTAGCAATATTTTTCCTGTTTCTTTCACGGTTGTCTTCATCAACAACAATTCCTTTTTTTTTTTTTTTTAATCTTTTTTCTCTCTTTCTGTGCCCCCCAGATTCCTGCCGCTGCACAGACTGGGAGTCTCCGTTCTGCCGGCAGCTGCCAGGTGGGTGGAACGCTCGGGTCCCGGCGCGGTGCCGGGGCTCCCGCGGGCCCCGCGCCCGCTGAGGGCTCCGGCCGGCCCCTGGCGCCGCCTGGCGGGCGCCGCGCTCCGCGCCCGCCGGGACCCCCGGCGCTCGGAGCCATCGCCCCTGAGAAAATGCCCGCCTTTCCCGAAGGGAAAATCCGGCCCGAGCAGCACGGGCAGGGGTGTCTGCGTGACGGCAGGGCGCCCGGCTTAACCCGCACGCTGTGAGTGAAAGCCCACCCAGCGCACCGCAAATAGCCGCCGTTTCACAGACCACGGAACCTGTAATGTTTATGTGTGATGGATATCTTTGCTTTCCATTTAACTGGGAAATTACTGATGATGGCGAGAAGGAACAGTACAACACGCTTTCACAGGGAGTATTACAAAGCAGTGGGCAGTCATCTGATGTACTTTGTGCTGGATTTATTGTAGCAAACATGTTAGCAAACATCCTGCTCGCTAACGGACACAGCAGAGATGACAGGTTCTTGAGTACACAGTGACACTGGGCGAGACATCTGCAGGAGGACTATGTTCTTCTGATATTAGCCATGGATAATTTTCTAGTCCTTGCAATTAACCTGCCAGACTAAACTCCACTAAATCATTAGTGAGAACATCAGATGCTCAGGAAGAAAAACAGAATGTTCTAGAGTGAAAAAAAATTAAAGGCGGGTGGTTTTGGGTTTGGTTTGTTTTTGGTTTGGGATATTTTTTAGTGAGAAACTGAACTATGTTTTTTTAGAACAAAGAAAGTTTTTCTTTCTTTGCATAGCCCTTGGAGCACAGTCATGATACAGCTGTAGTACAATGCTAGATCTCGGAAGAGTTAATAATATACATGTTAAGGTGGAGCAGTACAACAAAGCAAGCACTAGAATAAAAATGAGCATGCATGTGGACACTAATATCCACGAACAGGACAAGTGAAAATAAAAGTGTGTAAAATTCATTATATTCATCTGGAGAAAGTAATGTAGAGCTTCAGTATATTGGGAGTCGGATGATGCATTGGGGTGTTAGTTGACCTAATACACTATTTCCACACATGAAATCTACTATTTTTTCTTTGTCTGCACTAATACCATAATCTCATAGAGAAAGATAGGGGGGTTTTGTAAAACTTAGAGCATGAGGAGCAATAAAACCCTTGTTCCTCTGTAAGCAGAGACAGGTCTGCAACATGGTAGACACCATGTGGATCTGAGTTAATAGAACTCTTATTTCAAAGAGTTTCAGGAGTTTCAAACCGTTTCAAATAGTTTCAATTACCAATGTATCGACATGAAGTATTACAGCAGTTCCAAAAACGTTTTGTTTTCAGGTGTTTCTTCAAAAACAACAGTAAAGAAACACTAAGTGAGTGTAAGGTTTAATTCAGAGTAAAACAGGAGAAGAATGTGAGAGGTGCTGCTGTTTTCCCTGTTGTTGACAGGCACCATGTTCATGGATGAGGAGGCCAAGATGTGGTTTGGTGGCCAGACTAGAAAAGCAAAGAATTCTGTAATTTTTCACACTGCTATGGAAATAAGGAAGACATGATCTCTGCCTTCCTGAAACGAACCTGTACACACCTGAACTGATGCAGCATAACTTTATTAGAAAAGCATTATTTATTTAGTATGAGAAAAGAAGTGTCATTAGGTGAGGGTATTAAAGTCAGTGCTATACTCGCTTGACACACTTTTTTTTCCAAAAGATCTTTTAACTTAAGTATGCATCTGCCATCTCAATGATGAAAAGAATGCCAAGGATACTTTGTAACTCAGGCTGATGGAAGAAATGAGGAAAAGATAACTGATCTTTTAACTCATAACCTAGGTTGTGAGATACCATAACTATGCAACAACACCAACTCCAGACATATGCATATTTACCTGTCACATAGCAAAACATTTCTTATTCAAGTTTGATAGGCCTATTGGCAACTTGTTAAACCTAATAGGTATGAAGGACATGTGGCTCTACTCATCAGGAAAAATTGACCCTAAGTATCCCACGCCCGTAGAGATCCTTATCTACTTTTCTGAACAACAACAACAACAACAAAATCTGAATCCTTTTTGAAAGTCCTTTAGGTGGTACTTTAAGACACCATGACTGATTCTTCTGAACCAATAGTTCAGACAGTGAGACACAAAGCAAAAGAAGAACAACTGTCATATTTTATCATTAGCATTTCTGATAAGAGATTTTTGAAATACTGACGTAAACTTAACCGCTAAAGATAAAAAAAAGTTCCTTTAATAATGTCACCAGTGTTTACTTTCACATCAGCTGAAAAAAGGGTATGTTCAGCTGCAAAAAAAAGCCCCATATTTCTCTTTAAAAAATTACTAACAAGTAATTTTATACATAAACTTATGTTCCTCCTGTTTTATAATGTGGTCTTTATAAAGCTGGCAGTATAGAAGTAAATTGTTTTTATCCAGCAATAGCGTGTAGTTCTGAGCTTCAGATAGGGATGGCTGATGGTTTTAAAGCAATTTTGGGGTCTAGTCAATCAGTTCTAGCCTGGTTTGTATTTGGTTTCATTACTCATAGTACCTTTGAGTCAGTTAATGGTTGCCTGTGACAGGTCTTTTCCATTGCACATGTTTTCATCTTCCAGACTGGGACAACGAATTGGTGTGCTACAAAGAATTAAGTGAGGATCTAACCTGTACCTGGCTGCCAGTACCTAATGCTCCAAATACAGTTAATTATACCGTATACTTAAAATGGTAAGTCTGAAAAGTAACCTCAGAAAACAAAAAGCTCTTATTGCTGCTAGATGTGATTCCCATCTGCCAGAGTGTATTTCATCAGGTTATAGGTTTTTACACAATGCTGGTCAATATCTTTCATCACTTCTCATCAATACCTATTTATTTGTAAGAGCTTGGTAAGAGAGTGGTAGGTTGATTTTTGCTAGACATCACAAAAACTGTTCTATTCCTCCCCTCCTCAGCCCAACAGGACAGAGAAAATATGACAAAGGGTCATGGGTAGAGATAAGGACAGGAAGAGATTGTTCAGCAATTAATGTCATGGGCAAAACAGACCTGACCTGGGAACATGAATTTAATTTATTAACACTCAAATCAGAGTGGAGTAATGAGAAATACAGCTAAAACTTGAAACATCTTCCCTCTCCCTTCCCGCCCCCCCACCATGCTTTCCTTCTTACTGGACTTAACTTGTCTCCTGAATTCCCTACCTCCTGCACCCCAGCATTGTGGTGGGATGGGAAATGGAGTTGTGGTCGGTCCCTCACATGTTGTGTCTGTCACTTCTCTCTCTTCTGACTCTTCCCCTGGTCCAGCGTGGGGATCCTCCCAAAGGAGGCTGTCCATCATGTACTCCTCCAACATGAATTCTTCCCATGGGGCTGCTGTTCTTCATGAACTGCTCCAGAGTACGTCTCTTCCATGGGGTGCCAGCCCTTCAAGAACAGGCTGCTCCAAAGCAATTCCCTCATGTTCACAAGCCCTGCAAACCGGCTCCAGCGTGGGCTGCTCTCTGCTGCTCTCACATGTTCTCATTCCTCTCTGCCAGCTGCTGTTGTGCAGCAGTTTTTTCCCTCTTTTAAATACATTACCCCAGAGGCACTACCACCATAGCTGATGAGCTCAGCCTTGGCCAGCAGCAAGTCTGTCCTGGAGTCAGCTAGAGCTGGCTTTTTTGGACGTAGGGAAAGCTTATTGCAGCTTCTCACGGAAGCCACCTCTGTAGCAAGCTGTTCCCCTGCTCCCAAAACCTTGCCATGCAAACCCAATACAAAGTCATTATACATCCTTCCATGCCTCCAACACACTGTTTAAAACATTATTGCCAAAGAGCAGCTTACTCAATACTGTTATTTGCAGCTATTGACTTTTATTGACTATTCAACACAGATGCATTCAAAGTAAAAAAAAATTAAAACAAAACACACAAACATAAACAGACACTAAGTTTTTATTTTATGTATTATGTATTTTGCTATAGCACGTACCCAAGGAGATGTCAGATGTGGCATACTTTCTGGTAATTCTGAGCTATTAAGTAGTGGTTTAACAGATGGAATGAACTTGTAGGGTTAATCTTGAACTGATTACCTCAAATATGGTATCTTCACTTGCAGCTGCATTACAAAATTGAATTTCCTCATTTTACATCTAGATATTTGGAATCTCCCATGAGATTAGGGGCATGTTCAGAAAGAGAGACGTGAGATCAGAAGACATGATCTTTGCCATGAGACCATATCATAGGGTACATAGAGTAAAACACTGTATGCCGTTGGTAAATTCTGATATTCATTGCTGATTATTTTGCCACATAACCACCCCTTGCCAATAAAAATGAGCTGTGGTTAAAAGCATCTCCTAAAGCTAAGAAAATGTCACCACACTGGGAAATTCCCCAGGGTGATGATCTTCACACTGCAGAGGAGCAAAGAAACCACCTCAAGGCTGAGGTTACTCCCCCCAGCACTTTCAATATTTTCCTTACTGGAGGTAGCAGCAGGCACCAACTTGCAATAAGCACCAAATTCCACTGCATTTGCTGTCTTCCCTCCTGGGACTTTAAGGAACCCCAACTTTTTCAAAGGGCAGAAACATCTATGAAACAGCTCTGTTTCTGAAGAGATGTTATCAGCTGAAATACTTGTAAGCTCATCGCTCTTAAAGTCCTAAGCCAAAACCAGATTGTGCTGTTCCCAGGCTGCAGGGTTGATGTCATGAAGAAATAAGGCAGAAAAAAGAATGAAAGAGGATGTCAGTGAAGGAAGAGGGAGACAATTCTCTGGCAGAGATGTTGATGTTTCTGAGTCAGAGTCAGGACTTTAACCTCAGTCTCCTAGGCTTCCACCTGGTGGTCTTGAAGAAAAACTTCCTATCTCCTCCTCTATTGGGTTAAAAGGAAAGAAAAAAACCCACATGTGAAAGGGCTTTTAGCTTGCCTAGAAAGGCAACCCTGCATGTAACATCAGTTTGACATTGTAATAGTTCCTTGTCCTTGCTCCTTATGATTTAGTTGTCAGGAAGAAAAAGATTAAAGATAAACACTCCCACAGAAAAGTTCCAACCAAGAATTAAAATCGTGCTTTGAAATTTTAGTGGCTGATACAAAACTAGTCTGAAGCAGAAGACAGGAAAACCTTCAAGCAGTTTTTCTTAGGTATTAAATATTGAATCATGATGTGTGTAATACTTGAAATGCATAGCTAGGCAATTAGTATGCTAGCCCATCTCTTTAAGAACACTGAACTTGCATAATTTTAACTTTGGAAAAATCTGTCCTGTGTGTGGCAGAGACTAAATGAGAGAGACAGGAAAAAAAATAGGCAGCAAAGTTGCATGTAAGGCATTAAAACTCTTGGACTTCTTGTGCTGTCTGTATTGGGTATACCAGGAGAAATCTACAGGGCTGAGGACTCAGGTGTCATTTAAATATCTCTGCCAAACTCTGATGATTTGAGGGAACAGAAGTCGGAAGATAGGCATATAAATCATAACAGGTTTTTCATAACTTTATGATAATTTAGATTCACGTAACTGGGAAATTTTGCTGTTCAAAAGGATTTGGGTGCCCCTGTAATAGGAGGCAAGGCCTTACGAAGTAATTTCTAACTTAATTTTTTCTAACCTTCAAAATGCTCTATATATCCCACTATAAGTGCAAAAGAAGGTCATATGGATCTTGTTGTGTCACGCTATGCCTTAAAAGTTTAAGGAATTCAACAGTTCTCCACCACACAACACAAGGATTTGCATATTTAAATTTGCTAGGGTTACTGGGGTGCTGGAATTAATCTTGCTGTTTCAAGCTGCTCAAGGCGAACCTTCAAAATTTCCAGAAGTGGAATTATATGTAGAAATATCTGGAAAACTATCAATGGCTATAATGTTGCTTTCTTTCAAATAAAATGTTTTTCATTCTGCTTCCTTTTCTCTGAAGGAACAAAATACGAAAACTTTTTCGACAGAACACATCATCACCTTCCATCACAATAGAACGAAAGAAACTCTACATTGAGAGATTTGCATCCATTTGGGTAGCAGTGAATTATGCCCATGACACCTGTGCAAAAGGAAAGAACATCTCAGTTTTGCCAAGCAAAGCAGGTACAGTGTCTTCACAAGTTGTATTACTGCAGTGCCCAGCTGAAGCTGGAGTCTGTAAAGATTCTTTCCAAAATTTCAGCTCCCAAAATACTCTTGTTACTTTTACTGATTCAGAGAGCTAAGATGCAGCTTGACTTCCTTGAATGAAGTTAATAATAGAAGTCTATCCCCTTTTATGGGCAGAGGGTTTTACTTTTAATATTTTGCTGGAATATTTAATATTCATATTGAGAAAAATACATAGTAATATTTTTGTACCGCACTTAATCAGCTTTCTATGCTCTCTTTGATGGTTTTCTGAATTTCTTTATATTGGTTTACAAAGAGCAGATTGACTCAGCACTGTACACCTAAGGAATTCTTGATATAGGGCATTTTTTGAGAATTTTGAGAAACCTTTTCAAAATTCAACTCTTTTCTAAGGCCACTTGCCCATTACACAGTGCTACAAGGAAGATATGAGAAAATCAGCCCTATTTATTATGCCCTTTAGTTGTTTATTTAAAGATTCCTTACCTATCTGGCCACTGAAATAATGTTAAGAACTTCGCAAAACTTCACCTGCTCAGACTAATCATGGTCCAAGAAAAACCAATGCTTCTCCCTGCTAGAGGTTACTACCAGTACAACCCAAATTATCAATATGACCTTTACTGGAGACTTTTGGCCACATTTTGTTTATTGGAGAGGAAGATGAAAATATATTTGCACTCACTGAAATGTAAAGATATTCTTTATATTTTTTTACAATTCATGATTACAGGTACTCTTGACATTTTGATTGTGCCTTTCAGCCTCACTCAGAATAGTAACTGCTTAAAAAAAGAGTGTTCCTGAAATTGGTAGAAGCATTCACAAAAGAAAGGCAAGAGGAACCACTTTATTTTGTTGATACCATAAAGATTAAGTAATTGTTCATTTCCAGGGTTCTTTGAAGTCTCATAATGTTCAGTATTCTGTGCCAAGTCTTTTAATTTTTATAGACCGCACTCAACAGACATAATTACCAAAGCTTTCCTGCTTCTCTTGCATTTTTAACAGCTGTATATCCTCCATTTTAGGAAAGTGCTTGTCACCATCTAACATAAATGCTTATCAGATCATAAACCAATTGATAATAAAGTGGGACCTGCCCACAGCTCATACACCGCATGAGCTGAGATACAGAGAGGCACTCCCAGAATCCGCTCCATGGACACTGGTAAGTACTTCCAGATGACAATCTCACGAGAACATAAAGTGCCTCGGTATCAGCTCAGCTGCATATATTACGTGCAGCACAAGGATGACAAGGTGGCACAGCAAGGAGTCACTTTGTAGGCAGATCGCACTAAAGCACCTTAGTTTGGTTCTACCAAATCATGAAATGTTTGGGTAAGAAGGAATAGCAGTTTTAAACAAAGTAAAATAGAATAGCATGTTATCTGGTTCATTAACCTACCAGTGAGACACTACAACTACCAGTGATGCAAAAGCTGAATATCAGAAATGCCATGCAAACTCAGATCCAAATTATACTTTCAGTGATTCACAATATTGCTCTTTTAGCTGGTATCATTACATTTTCAAACAGATTAGAAATCAGGTTGCTTTACTTTTTAAGGTAATAATTCATACCTTACATGCTTTTGGTTTGTGTCAGCATTCCAGATTTTCTTCTTTGAAAAGAAGAGAAATAATTTCTCTGCAATACAGTCATAGAATCACAGAATGGTTTGGGTTGGAAGGGACCTTGAAGATCATCTAGTTCCAACTGGCCCTGCCATGTGCAGGGCCACTCTCTAGTAGACTAGGTTGCCCCAGTCAAACTGGCCTTGAACACTTCCAGAGATGGAGCATCCACAACTTCCCTGTTCCAGTGCCTCACCACCCTCACAGTAAAGAATTTCTTCCTAATATCTAATCTAAACCTACTCTCTTTCAGTCTACAGCCATTGCCCCTCGTCTTGTCATTACATGCTCTTTGGATAGTCTTGCCTCATCTTTCCTGTAAGTTCTCTTGAGGTACTGGAAGGCAACAATAAGGCCTCCCCAAAGCCTTCTCTTTTCCAGACTGAACAATCCCAATTCTCTCAGCCCTTCCTCACAGGAGAGGTACTCCACCCACTGCTCTATTTGGTGGCCCTCTTTTGGATTCATTCCAACAGGCCCATGTCCTCCCTGTGCTGAGGACCTTGTCCCTTAAAATTGGGAAATAAACTCTCCATCAAATTTGTTAGCTTAGAAAGCCAACATTACTTCATTAGCAGTGCTGAATGCATAGGTGATTCTCTTCAAAGCATGCATGCCCAGTAATTTAAGAGACCAGATTATATTCCTGAAACGATTGTATTTTCACATTTCCTGAATACATGCATATAAGCTAATTATTTCCACTCATGTGGATATGGTTCCAGTTCTTCTGACGAATCTCTTCTTCTTGGGAGTATCTCAAATCTGTCATCAGGTCATAATGTACTTCTCTTATCATTCTTTGCCCTGACACACAATCCTTGTTCTCAAAACTGAGATATTAGTTAGTATATATTAATCGCCAATAGAAGTAAACAAGAAAGCATTAGCTGGAACAAGTTTAATAGTCACAGATGTAGGGAGTTAACACAAGGCCACATTAATCTCTGGTATTTGTACTAAGCACTGTATGTACAAGATTAAGCACTAACAACAAATGTAGGGGTCATACTCTATTGTGCTAAAGTTAAAAGAATTTTCCAGCACCTACCTCCACTGCTGCATAGACGTCTTCTTCCAGGACTGTTTAGTAACAACTCCAGAGCTGATGCAGCACTGCAGGTGGGGTGTCACCACAGCAGAGCAGAGGGGCAGAACCCCCTCCCTGGCCCTGCCGGCCGCACTGCTTTGGATGCAGCCCAGGACACGTTTGGCTCTCTGGGCTGGGAGTGCCCATGGCTGGGTCATGTCCCGCCTCTCACCCAGCAGCCCCCACAAGGCCTTCTGGGCAGGGCTGCTCTGATCTGTCCATCCCCCAGCCTGTGCTGATACCAGAGTTGCTCTGACCCAGGTGCAGCACTTGGTCTTGTTAAATCCCATGAAGTTACCATGGTCCTTCTCTGGAGCCTGTCCAGGTCTCTCTGGATGACATCCCATCCTTCAGGAGTGCCAACAGCACCATTCAGCTTGGGGTCATCTGCAAATCTGCAGAGGGTGCACTTGGCCCCTCTAAGTCCTTAATGAAGATATTAAATAATATTGGTCACACTCACTATGGACCCCTGATGGACACGTCTTGTCACTGATGTCCACTGGGATTCCGAGCCAGTGACCACTACTCTCTGGATGTGACCATCCAACCATTTCCTAATCCACGTAACAGTTTACCCATCAAATCCCTCACTCTCCAATTTGGAGAGAAGGATGTTGTGGGATACAGGATCAGTTCCAGATGCATGTTAGGATATGCAATATGGCACAGCAACAGGGCAGTAAAAAACTAAAGGGAATAAGTAAGAGGTGGACAACGATTCATAATTTCCATAATGTCTGCATGTAGCAGCAATGACTGCTTTTCCTGCCCCTTCCCATCCAGCATATCAATCAAAGGCTTCTCCAGCAGGCAGGCACATATGCATTATTTGCATCACTA
Source organism: Callaeas wilsoni (assembly GCA_013398955.1). Classification (NCBI taxonomy): domain Eukaryota; kingdom Metazoa; phylum Chordata; class Aves; order Passeriformes; family Callaeidae; genus Callaeas; species Callaeas wilsoni. Next base: position 23,813 of record VWPU01012068.1, on the reverse strand, counting down.
AGTCCCTGAAATTGTCTGTTTTTCAAGCTCTGTTATTTTTATATGTGTTAATCAAGTTTTAAATATGTGTTTATCAAGTAGAACAAAACCCCAAGAAGAAAACTGTTTAAATATCAACAATCCCCATTTCTTGGGAAACTGCTCACGTAGGAGCCTTTTTTGCTTCCATTTTGCTACAAAAATCTCCCTTTTTCTTCTTTTCTTCTCAGAAGACTGTTTCCATTTCTCTCGTAGCTGACTGCCAGTTTGTTTAGGCACTTCAAAAGAGATACTTTGGGAGGCCCATGTAAGAAAGGTTACATCTCCGTACAAAGAACATGCAGGTCTTGGAAGGGTCCCCTCATGTGCTTGCATACAAGTCCTAGACCATCCTAGGGCAGCCAGTTACCCGTGCACAGCTCACCCAGTAGTGCAATAGAGAGACAACCATGTGCAGACAGTCTGGTACATGGCATGTGGAAGAACAGAGGGTTAAGAGCAGTACAAATGCATGCCCTGCCGGTTTTGGAGACAGGGGAGGTGGAAGATTCACATGAGTACTGTGAAGGACTAGTAAGACGGCCACACTGGGTGTCGTGAATGAGTGAAGGCTACAGGTCATAAATACTCATTATCTCCCAGGTCCCAGCTGAAGCTATGAATTTAGGCTGTAATATCTTCCTAATCATGCAAACATAGGCTACACTTGAAGATGATTGATTATGGCCATACATGCACAGAGGATGTATAAAGCTAGTGTTTATCAAGAATAGGATAAAAGTACCTGTAATGTAATTTAACGTTTCGGTTTTAAATCCATTCCACTTCCCTCTTGTCCTGTAGAGAGTTGGAGTCTTTCTGTAATATTATGTGTGGTGGGATTTTTTTGCCACCAAGCATTTTCTATTAGCAAAATTATATGAATTTGTCATGGACAGAGTAATACCCTTCTCTCATAAGAAAGAAATAGCAATATATCTATGGATATAAAACAGAAATTTAGCAAAGTTTGATAGTAAATGTGACAGGAGTTTAACAAGAGTAGATGGCAAGGAGCACTTGATTAGTTCACAGAGACCTTTTAATTGGGTCATGATACTTAAAAAGGCTCCCCTTGCATTCTAAAATTCTTCTTAGAGCCCCTGCGAGTCTAGTTACTTCTGGATCCAGACTTAGTCCCAGACCTGGTCAACCGTTCATGTTTAAAGGATTATATGTACACAATCAATCCTTTGTATCACTTAACCGAGGTTTAAAATTTTCAGTATATTAATTTCCAATTCACTTATCAAGTATCAGATGAGATGAATACTCTCTCAGCCTTGAGGAGTAGGCTTAAGAGGTGTCCCTACTCAAGAGATCCTGTTGTATAGCCCACTGCTGTGCTATACAACAGGGGTAGGATGAGTCACTTAAAGACATATATGCATGCTCACTTCAGATAGTAGTTTCTTCCAAAGCTGGCTTGAGTCAAACCTTAACCAGCACTATGATTAGGTGGATGAACTGTTAAAATTAGCCCTTGTCTTTCATGTTGTTATCTGTCTGCCCCAAATCGACTTTGAGCCGGATGCTGGTCCAGACACATCTGTTATGACTGCTGATAGTGGTTATCACTTGATCAGGATTACAGGAAATAAAGGTCAGGATGGAGGGGAAGTAGAGGGGAGGAAGGTGAGCACACTGCCACAGAAGTTAATTAATTAGCTTTAATTAAAAAATAAAGTACTGCAGAAATTGAAAGAGAAGAGCTGGTCACCTTACAGTGGGGCTTTGTTGTTTTTAGGGGATTTTAGGGAAGTGTTTAAGTAATAGCAACAGTTTCCTATCATATTTTCTCTCATTTTCTCTGTATTTTTCAGCTCAGGGTTTTCCTTAGACATGCGTGGTGTCTTTTTTTCAAGAAAAACTCCATTCTCTGTACAGTTACTGGGGCTCCAGTGCCATCATCAGCTGCAGATGCAAATCTCTTCTGCAGTGCAAGGCATAGACAGCCACACATTCAATCCAGTCATGCTGTTTAAGACATCAGTTATGTGGATCTATTTAGACATAATGATACTTTTAAAAATAAGGGCTTTTTAAAATATTTAGTTTTCCCTTGACTTCTTGTTATAGAGAATGTCAACAAGTCTCAGAGTTAAGTAAATTTTTATTTTTCAGTATACAGAGCGTCTAATTGATTTTTTAAGTAATATTTAGACCAAGTTACTTACTGTCCTGACTGAGCAGAACAAGTTCATGAAAAGGAGGGTGTTGCCTTGAAAGAATGAAAATACCTTGACTAAAAGGTGCAATAATTCCTATTTGATGACAGGGACCTCAACTTTCAGGTGAGTCAGAAGACTGGTCTTAGGCTGAGAGAACAATTAATATAAGATAATGTTTTATTGATGCTACATGAATGAATTTATTTTTTTTAGGTGCCTGTAGAAAGCAATATTGTCAATGTCACCATTTCAAATTTAAATGCTATGTCTTCATACATTGTTCAGCTCAGATGCATAACCAAGGATGGTCTCAACTGCGTTTGCATTTGGAGCAAAGAGATTTTGGTCCCTCACAGTAAGTGAAATGTAGTTTCATCCTACTGGTAGCAATGAATGTAAAGGCTTTTCCAAATTCTGTATCATATGGAATAGCATTTTCAGATGCTGTTGAAAATATGAACAGCAGAATGATTCACTTGAATGCGTGTCTCCATCTTTTTCCATGTTTACCAGAACTCATGGACAAGCCAAGAATATCACATAATGTAACTACACAAGTCTCTCCAGGAAGAAGAAGTGTTCTTCTGAAGTGGGAGGTAAGGTTCACTTCAGGTCTGGGTACCTGGGTCTGTTACGTACATGCTATTTATTTATTGCATTGCAGGGAGACTTTCTCATTGTATTGAGTCTACACTTGATATGTGAAAGGCATTGGATATTGTACACTTGCTGCATAATTCATTGCATCTATATGCTGATGATTTAGGTGCTAGAAAGTAACAAGGAAAAATTACTTCAATTTATAATCTTGAAAAATTACTAAACTTCTTTTTCAGGGAAAAACATATTTTCATTTTAAGAGCTTCCAGCTTTATCTGAAATTCTTCACAAGACATGTGTCTCTGCCTTTTAAATTATTAAATGTCTTCACGTCTATGTTACTCCAAAAGTATCCAATTATTTGGTTAAGATAACCCAGCCTCACAGCTTCATGGTATCTACACACTATTAATTTTGTGCCAGAAATAACAGACAATCTTGATATCAGAAATAATCCTTGAAGAATTCACAGGCCTTCATGTATTAAGTTTCCATCTATGTTGCAATAATTTCCATTTCTGTGCACTCATTTTCCAATCTCTTATTAAGATTAGTACAGTAAAATAATGAGTGAACCACCACCAGAAATTTCTACCAATGGATATTTAACATATTCCAAATTTGTAGCATAATTACTAGCATTTCTCTTTAAAGAGACTAGATACCTAACCAAGCCCTAGTAGATGAGGATACCCAGAGGCATAAATTTCAATTAAACACCTCTCATTAACTTTCAAGTTCCTAATAATGAGGGATATGTTCCAGTGAAATGTAGAGAACGATACAGCTGCTTCACCGCTGTTATAACTAATTGCATACACATAACTAAGATCTCAGTTAAGGAAAATTCTTAATCCTGTACTTAAATCCTCTCAATTTAAGCATGCCCTTAATTTTAAGGAAATGCTTTGCATCATTGATTCCTAATGACCTAATTAAAACAGTATGATTTTATCACCATCATTAGAGGCTACGTTTTGTTTATACAATTAAATTCCACATGATTTTCTGCACAGGACATAACAGCATTTATAGAATAATAATGTTTTTCCTCTTGATAGGTAGCACAAAGTGAGAACATCCTTGGATATTTCGTTAATGTGGAAAGAATACCCAACAGTTGTAGCCACCCACCAAATCGCATCTCTCTCAAAGACAGAAAAATTCTTGTAAATGTCTCCATGGCTTACTATAGAGTTAATATTTCTGCCTATAATGAAGCAGGAGAATCTCCACAAGCCGTCTACATTGTCCCAGAAGTCTCTGTAACAGGTACTTACCTTATCATCTATTCACCATAATGGTGGGGAAGTTTCATGACCAATCTCTCAGGCTACTTTTTGACAGATTTTGGGATAGGTGAAAGTATTCTCTTGAATACTTACTAGGCTAATATTTTTACATACTAGGAGTCAAAATTGTTTCTTAAGAAGATACTTCAGTAGAAGTTAGACTAGCAATTTAATATTCATTTTAGCACTTCTTTCTTTGTCAAGCTAGAGAAAGTACCATGTGATGGATCTGCTTAGGAAAATGGTTTATGGACTGTCGTCAATATCAAGTAGGTGCCAGTGGTTTAAAAAAAGTTCTCAAAACTCTGTGCAAGTCTAAGTTTTTGAGCTAAATAACTATTAAGAAATCTGCTACTGTCATTTATTTCAGTATTACTCTAACTGGCACAAAGGAGAAGGAACAGATAGGATGTACATGTCACATTCTAATGAAGATGTAAGCTTTTGTGATGCATAAATGGACAGTCTTTTCATTTAAAGAATAAAACTAACAATGTTTTCCTTGTAATATAAGCTAGTTTCATGTGTTATAGTCTTGAGGTGTATTTATTGCAATAGAAGAACCTCTCTTACAAAGTAAGTTTTTTTAAAAATTAAGCTATAGCATTCACAATAAAGAAGTGTGCAAGTACCCTTGTTGATCTTCAGATAGCTGCAAATGATTGCTTAACCAAAATTTTCTAACACTCCCGTCATGCTGTTCTCCTTTGCCTTGCAAAGAGGTAACAACTTGATTTTGCCCTTACATTTCAGTCCCTTAGCTTTCTTCTGATAAAATATGTCCTACCACTTCAAGCCACCTTTTGACTGACAGTTAGTTGTCTACTGAATCTCTGAGCCTGTATTTCATGGCTCTCTCCAGACACCTGTTTCTGTTTGATTGTACTTCAGTGCAGCTTCTCTGTACTTATCATGAATTACTGAGAGGATACTTGCATTAAGTGCATTCTTAAGATAAATTCCTTCTCAGCATACACAGTTTTTCTCAGCTAGTACAGTTGTTTCTTTACAGAATCACCAAATCAACTAGTTTGGAAAAGACCTCTGAGATCATCAAGTCCAGCTTATGACCTAACACTACGCTGTCAATGAGACCGTGACACTAAAGTGACGCATCCACTCTTTTCTTAAACATCTCCAGGGACAGTGATTCTACCACCTCCCTGCACAACCCATTCCAATGCCCAATCTCTCTTCCTGTGAAGAAATTCTGCCTAATGTTGAACCTAAACCTCCCATGGCACAGCTTAAGACTCTCTCTTGTCCTATTACTCATTTCTTGGGAAAAGAGATGAATCCCCACCTGGCTACAGCCTCCTTTCAGGCAGTTGTAGAGAGTGATAAGGTTTCCCCTGAGCCTCCTCTTCTCCAGGCTAAACAACCCCAGCTGTCTTAGGCAGCACCAGCTCTCTCAGACATCCACAGCTCTCTCAGAATTAATTTGCCTTTCTTGTATTTGTTTCCAGACAGCAGATAAAATGGAGAATGTTTATGTCTCTCACAAGGTCCACTTCTTACCTCAAAATGGCAGGTTGCTCTTCTCCCTCCTTAGTGTCAGTCAGAAGGTCTTTCCTAATCTGTCTTTTAAAATAACAAAATCTTCAAGATCCTTTCAGAAATTGCAAAATATATGAGATATAAAATCATCTAGCTATGATCTATCATTAGCCCCTTCTCGTCCTCCACTGTTCAATCAAGCACCATCTCAGTGCTCTATGTAGCAGCTACTAGGAGCTCACAGGAGGTTATTTAGCAACATCAGACTACTTCTTCCTGAGGCTTAGAACAGTCACTTAATTTCAAACAATTAGAAATACGGAAAAGTCTTGAAAGCAATCAGCACTGTAGTCCCCAGACACCATTGCAAAGTAGTAAATGCTAAGTTTCCTCTATTGAAATACTAGTGTAAACCTTACTATGATAAGTAAGTAATTTGCTATGATAACTGCTTAAGGTATAGTCTCAAAAAACAGACCAAAAGGTAGAAAGAAAGAAAGAAAGAAAGAACAAAAAGGGAGAAAACTTCTTTCCTGTTTATTGACCTTTAATTGTATATTTGTTCACAGACTTGCCTGGTCAAATCCATGTCAAAAGCCAAGGAACTAATGCAGTCATCACATGGACTCCAGAATACAATTCAAAATGTTTTGTGGTTGACTGGGGCACTGGTAAAGACGATATGCACATGAAAATAATAACTACGGCTACCGGAAATTTCACATTAGGTAACAGCAACCACCACACCTCCTATGGAGGCACCCTTTCATTTCTTGGTTATTTTTGGTTGGGCAGAGTAGGATTTTTGTTCTGTTTTTAAGGGCAAACTGAAGATCCATCCAGATAAGTACAGCTCTTCTTATTTGTCCGGTACTGAGTCATCATCTCATGCTTAGCTACATTAAGGCAGAAAAAAAGCAGAGTTTTCATTGGGGTTCTTCTGGATACTGTTGGGCAGGAAATTCAGCTAAGCTGCTGGCACAATGTCTCTCCTTGCCCCCATTCTAGGCAGACCTATATATTCCCGGCTTAAAAAAAACCCTTTCATCTTCTACCTAGGTATGCTTGTCTTTCAATATAAACTGCTGTGTTACAGACTCCCTAAGATTAATTGCTGGTTTTATACCAATATCTGTACCTGTCAAAGCCTAAGTTCTCAACTCCAGTATTCTGCTTACCATGCTAGGCACAATGGGCTTCAGTCAGGGATTTCTTTATGGAACAGACATTGAAAATCTTGACTAAAATCATGTAGGTCACTCTCGCGAAGGCCATTCAGCACTGTTTTTTATGTACAATACAGAACATTTAGCTTCAGAGTTCTACAAAGTCTTCTAGAGAGTGCACTGTTTATGTTGGTCCTTCTGCAATATCTGCAGTGCCACATTACATCTAGGTTTTTTGTTTGGGTTTGTATTTGCTACCCAAGTGGGAAATACCTATCCCTGAAATAAGATAACTACAGTCATTTTAGTTCTCAATTTCTCTTTCAGAAGCTAAAGCCTCCCACAGGGAGACTATAAACACATCTGTCATCTTTTAAAAGAAAACCCATGTTATGTCCTGTTCTGGTTTTGAAATAGTTTGCAGTAAGTATCTAGAGCCACTGAAGAAGGATGTATATATTTTGTACTCAATGTAAAGCACTATACACTTACACTATGCGATGAGTCTCAGAAAGCAAGAACTATACAGAAAATCTATGAAGCTGTTGTCTTTCCTCTTCTTTATAAATTTTCAGTAAACCTTGACATACCTTTATTTGTTTTCCAGACAATTTTCAGCCATATAAGTTGTACAAAATAATGGTACACACATCTGCTGTGTGTCAGTGTGAAAGTTTCATAAGACATGAGAAGACTTTTGGAGTGACCCACTTTTACTCCGTTGAAGGAGGTACTCCTTCCCTTTCTATAACCTCACCCTTTATATTTCTTCTTGTTTCCTATCTGCAGCAATAAAAGGAAGGCTACACAAAATTTCTTTTCCAGATGACTGAATCGCATTCTCTAGTTAGCATTGCCTTTATTCTTAGCAGTTATGTCCTGGCAGGCAATGACCTGAATACTATTCCTTACTGACAAGTCCACAGAGTTATTTTTATTATGTGTGACATTACCAAAAATAACAGAAAGAGGGTCTCAGACCCATGTGGTTCAAATTTAAATCAGATTTTCCAATCCCAATTTCATAGTGTCTTATATTGCAAGTTGAAATGAGTATGGCTGTTGCTATTGGAGTAAAATATTCATAATGAGACAGTCACAATTTCTACCTACTTTGGTATTGTTGAGGATGAGGGGTTTTTACTCTGTGGGATTTTGCCTTTTTCTTGCACCCTTTACACTGTATTTATGGCATCTAGAATCTGACAAGAACTCTCTTGGAAGCAGCTACGTTTTAGTCTTGTATGTCTACTGCACAGGTATTGATGCAGAACTCAGATATCTGGTTTTTTAAGTTCCTAGAACTGGTCCTGCTAATGTGACAATTCTGAATATCACAAAGCACTCTGCACTTGTGAAGTGGACCGAAATAGCTGCAGAAGACCGTTTCGGCTTTCTCCAGGGATACAGGATCAGTTACACAGATTCATCAAGGAAAAAGTCTCCAGGTAAGTCACCATTGCCAGAACAAAGCAGCAGCTCAGAGCCATGAAAGAAAAGCTTCATTTAGACCATTAATGGGTTAATTATGATTAACCCACTGAGTTATTTACGATTTCCGTGCAAATTGAGTGCTCTGCTCTCACAGGTCACCCCCTGGTTAGATTTTTAATGATTTAGATGCTCCCATGAACACATAGAAATTTCTAGATGTTATCTCAAATTAAATATTGCTATCTCCTTAAAAATTACATTTCTAAGACTACAGCAGAATTCTCTAGCAACACCTAAAGGAAGACATACATATTCAGTACTTCTGAAGTATTTAGATTTCGGTCACAACACTTATGTTTCATTGCAACTCATCCAAGCTTGAGTCTGAGCCTTTCTATAGGATGTAAGACATTATATATTTCATTTTTCAACTCAATTAGCAGTTTGTATTTCTTACCCATTTCCAAAGGCACCATTATAAATTTAATTTTAAAAACATTTTCTTATATTGGTAGTTTTTATGTCTAATTTTGGACTTGATGACCTTAAAGGTCTTTTCCAACCTTAACAAACTAAAAATGATGAAACTTCTACACATTGGAATAAATGAATAGCTGTGAATTCAAACCACTTGAGTTTTCAATTTTGTGAAGTCCCCATATTGATTTGATAAACATTTTCTTTCTGGTCTGTAGTGGAAAGCCTCTTTGCCATAAATAATAATACATTAACTTTGTACATACTGGCTTTCAAATCAAATTGAATGAAGATAAATAGCACCTAAGATCTGACAAAGGCAGATAGTAAGAGTTCTATAATACATGTTGACCTGTGCCTTTACAGAACCATAAAAGGTGTTCTGAAGATTCTATTCCACTTCAAATACCTACCGGAAATCAAAAGAGGAGGCAGAATGGGAACATTCAGGACTGAACCTAATTTCTTTTTTTTTTTCCTCTGCCTTAACCAGTCAATACAGCAGTGACATGACACCCAATTACCATGTTTTCAAGGCAGGAAGTATAATTCTGCTAGAGAATTTGGAGGAAGGAAGTCCATAGGCTACAGCATCACATCCACTTCTGTGAAGTTCTTATATCCACAGTGGCAAACTTGAAAAGTAATTTCTGCCCCATTAAAGGCATGCTTACAACATGGTTGCTTGTACATTATTCTGGCCAGGGGAAAAGTCACTGCACCATCAGAAAAGAAAGGCTGAGCTGAAAGCCCCACAAAGCAGGTAAAGCAGAATGCACAGCCCTCTTTCTTTACTGAATGATGAGACATAACGCTTGCATAAATCAAGCTGAACCACTACTGAAAACCGGAGTGAGGGTGAAGCGTGTCGTAAGGGCTAGTCCTAATGTTAACTGTTACAGTCAACACAAAAACAACTGTTCAGCATGTTAGATATATTTTCCTCTCATGAAGTATACACAGCCTTCTGTATTCATCACCTGTGATGGTTTGACCCTGGCTGGATACCAGAGCCACTGGATGCCAGATCCGCTCTATCCCCTCTGCAAGGGGACAGGGGAGGGAAATGTAACAAAACATTCACATGTTGAGATAAGGACTAGGAGACATCAGATTACTGTGTGGGCAAAACAGACTTGACTTGGGGAAATTAATGGAATTTATTGCCAATGAAATACAGAGTAGGATAATGACAAGTAAAACTAATCTTTAAGACACCTTTCTCCACCACTCCTTCCTTCCTAGGTTCTACCTCTTCCCCACCAGCAGCACAGGGAGACATAGACTGGGAGTTATGGTCAGTTCATCATAGATTGTTTCTGCCACTGCTCAGGGAGAAGAGTCCTTCCCCTGCCCCAGTGTGGAATGCCTCTCATAGGAGACAGTTCTCCATGACCTTCTCCAGCATGAGGCCATGCCATGGGCTACAGTTCTTCATTAACTGCTCCAGCATCCACAGTGTTTACTTCCAACAGGATGAAGTCCTTCAGGCAGAGCTTGCTCCAGCATGGATCTCCCACAGGGTCACAAGTCCTACCAGGAACCCTGCTCCAGCATGGGCTCCTGTCTCTGCAGGTCCCTGCCAGGACCCTGCTCCAGCACAGGCCTCCCACGCGGTTGCAGCCCCCTCTCAGGCATCCACCTGCTCCAGTGTGGGTCTCCTTCATGGACTGCAGGTGGATTTCTGCATCCTCAGGGACCTCCAGGGGCTGCAGGGCCACAGCTGCCTCACCATGGTCTGCACCACGGGCTGCAGGGGAACCTCAGCTCTAGTGCCTGGAGCACCTCCGGTCCCTCCTTCTGCACTGACCTTGGTGTCCGCAGGGCTGTTCCTCTCACTTATTCTCACCCCACTCTTCTCTGGCTGCAATTACATTTGCACAGTAACATTTTTTTCCTTCTTGAATCTGTTATCACAGAGGCATTACCACCATTTCTAATTGGCTCAGCCTTGGCCAGCAGCACATCCATCCTGGGGCCAGCTGGGATTGGATCTGTTGGACATGGGAAGCTTCCAGCAGCTTCTCACAGAAGCCATCCCTGTAGCACCCCCCTACCAAAACCTGGCCATACAAACCCAATTACAGCCTTGGTGTGTTAAAAGTTCATGCTTTTAACCTCTAGATTTAAAATGTACATAAATATTTTGTAGAAACCTTGTACCCATCCAAAGAACATCTGCACAGTCTGGTTTCCTCCAGATGAGGATCAGGGCACAGAAATTTTGCCTTTTCCCCAGTCAGCTACACTGATACATGCTCAGCCATGAGAATTCATCTAATCATCTCCTCCCAAAACCTCTTCCATTTCAGCTGTTACTCTCAACGCTTCTACCACAAGTTACCATCTTACCGGACTGAAGGAAAAGACCACCTATCGTGTGCAGATTTCAGGATTCACTAATGCTGGAGAAGGACCTCTGACTCTTTCGCAATCTTTCAGCACTCCAAAATATGGTATTGTGGAACCTCTATGCATCTGCATCACCCAGCATTAATCCTTGCTTTATGCTCTCTCTATGCTCACTCACAAGATTTATTATTCAAACCTTAGTTACTGAGAGCAAACACAAAAAATTGTTCCTCTGTAAGAGGTAAACTTTGTGTCACAGAACAACTCTGCCTCTGTTTCATTACCTAGTATACAGGGAAGACTTACTTAGGGTTTTTCATCTCTGAAACATTTTTTGACCTTTTTGTGCTAGCTATGTGCACATATCTTTATTTATTGACAATTACTGTCATAGATTTCAGCAGTTTAAATTTCTGCCTGTAACTAGTAATGTTCAGTCATCTGCTCTTGGCAAAATCCTGAGCAATCACATGAAACTGGCTTCCTGAGACATTAACTGTAAAAATAAAAAATTAAGTACCTTTCAATTGCTCCTAATGTTGGTGAACATGATTCAAAGTATCTTTCACTTTCTGATAATTTAAGTACATTTTAAGTAACAGGTACTTTAGCTTACTGGTAGAAGTTTGCTTTCCTCAGAGGTGCCTGGATAGGCTAAGACCAATACAGTTACATTTAAAAAGCCTAAAAAACTTAAAATCATATAAGATTGGCTAAACTTAGTCTTTCAAACATTTTTAACACTTCATCAGTTAAACTAAAATTAATACTGCAACAGACTTTTTTTGTTTGACCACAGCTTCCCTTAATGAAGCTTTCTAAATAGAAAAAGAAAAGAACATGCTAAGATGGTATCAGTAACCTGTGATATTCAGAGACCAAAGTATGCAAACGGTTTCTCCCCACAACTTTTTTGTATTAAGTGAAGGAAGTATAAAACCATACAACTGAATAGTCAAACATGTAAAGCAGAGAGAAAAAAAAAGAAATTTAAAATCTTCCTTGAAATCAACAGGGTTTGCACCCCTCCTGCCCCCACTGAAAGCTTTCTCCTGTCAACACAAAATACTAAAGTCTCTCCCTAGGGCTTTTCTGCAGGACTCTAGTCTGCTCATCCTACCAAATACATATGTGGAGAGTATTCAATTGTTCAGTAAAGTAACAAAAATGCAAAGTAAAATTAATAAAACATTTTAAAAATTCAAGTAATTAGACTGAATTTAAACATTACATTCATTATTTTTGCTCCCTTAAACATTTCACAGATTATTTAATCTATTAGAACAATCTCAGGTTTCTTTGCTACAAAAAAAAATAAATTTCAGCAACAAAGCAATTAGCAGTTTTACAAATTATCTTTTAATATTATTTAGCTGTTTGGTTTAAAAAAAAAAAAAGAAAAAAAAAGACATTTTTGTTGGGGGATGGGTAAGAAAAGAAAAAGCAAGTGGCTTTTTTGCAAATATGATTTGTCAATAGCAGTAACATAATCATGAACTGACCACACTTTATTGGCAGTATTTTTAAACTTCTGAAGTATCCATCTATAAAGAAGACCTCTACACTGACTCGCTCTCAACATCACAGTCAGTTTTGGTTCCTGTGGTAGCAGCACTGCTGTCACTGCCTGAGCATTTTATCAACCTTCATTAACCTAGCAAACGCTTTCTCCTCTTTAGGTAGGTATGATATTGATAGAAAGTATCTGGAGCAAGTATTAAGAGGCAATTGGAAATGTAGAATTGACATTAGGATTGTAGCATTAAGGATTGACAAACGGCTGATTACAGATAAAGTGGTCTTAATGATCTTAAAAGGTAAAGCATGTACACCAACTAAATACACAAACCGTATTATTGATATCAGGACCAGGCATGATGTCCCAAAAAAACCCTAAAACAAAACAAAACCCAACCAAATTTAAAAAAACCAACCAACCAACCAACCAAACAAAAAAAAACCAACAAAAAACCCCAAACAAACAAAAAAAACCAACAACAACAAAAAAAAACACCAAACAAAACCACCACCACCCAAAACCAACCAAATAAAAAACCCCCAAACCCTACCAGTAAATCCTAAAACAGATTAAAAGACACTTTCACTCCAATAGTTTCTTATTAAGTCAGGTATGCATGAGGGTCCTGACCTGCTAAACAAGCCAGAGCTCACATGACAGCATGGGGTGAAAAGCTACACTTGACAGGTTGGAGAGATGGGCAGAGAAGAACAGCCAGAAATTCCACAAAGGCAAGTGAAGGGTCCTGCACCTGGGGAGGAACAACCCCAGGCACCAGCACAGCCTGGGGCTGACCAGCTGAGGGCAGCTCTGTGGAGAAGGACTTGGGGAGTCCTGATGGACAGCGAGCTGTCCATGAGCCAGCAGAGTGTCCTTGTGGCCAATAAGGCCAATGGTATCCTGGGGGCATTAGGGAGAGCATTGCCAGCAGGTCATGGAAGGTGATCCTGCCCCTGTACTCAGCTCTGATGAGGCCTCACCTGGAGTGCTGTGTCCAGTTCTGGGCTCCTCGGGACAAGAGACACATGGAGCTCCTGGAGTGGGTCCAGTGAAAGGTTGCAAAGGTGTTTAGGGAACTGGAGCACCTCACTGAGGAAAGGCCGAGAGAGCTGGGCCTTTTTACTCAGGAGAAGAGGCAACAGAGAGGGGATTTTATCATTGTATACAAATATCCTAAGGGCAAGTGTCAGAAGGATGGGGTCAGACTCTTTTCTGTGGTGCCCAATGACACAGCAAGAGGCAATGAGCATAAACTGAAACACAGGAATTTCCACCTGAACATGATGAAGAACTTCTTTACTGTGAGAGTGATGGAGTACAAGAGCAGATTGCCCAGAGAGGCTGGGAAGTCTTCTTCCCTAGAGATACTCAAAGCCTGCCTGGATGCAATTCCTGTGTCACCTGCTTTAGCATGGGACTAGAATAGATGATCTTCAGACATCCCTTCCAATCCCAGCCATTCTGTGACTCTATGATACCTAGATATCTCAAAACTACAAGCCTGAAAAGCTAACACTCCCCTGAGAATACCAGGTTTAGCTTTAACTAGATTTTACTTAAATTCCAGAACATGTGTAAAGTTGGCTTTGACTTCTGTTTGAAATATTTCTCTAATGAAGTTAATAAGGTCTTTCTGTACTTAACATCATAAATCTGATTCAATCTTTCTGTTTCCCATCAGATAAAGGAGAACTTGAAGGTTTTGTGATTGGCCTTTGTTTCAGCATGATACTCATTCTGGTTTTTGCAGCTCTCACATGTTCTCTGGTGATTAAAAGGTAAGAACAGAATATTGGCTGGAGTTGTTAGCAGCACTCTTGGTTTGCTCAGCTCTGAGTTTCATAGCACTGGGCCTTTTTTGTCATTAAAGGCAACACAGCTCAAAAAACACACAACACAAAAGCCACCACACTAATTTCACAGTAAGAGCAATTCCAAGCCACTATAAGCTGATTAAAATAGAAAACCAAGTTTGTAAAAAATCTATACTCTTTAGCTTATGATTGCTTTGTCTGACTACCTCCTGTCACAAACATGCTTAGAAAGAGACAGGACCATTTCTCACATTGGGAAATACGCTATAGATATATAGATAAAGCATGCATTTGATTATTTTTATCCAAGATGTTTCTTGCAAACACGTTTGGGTATTAAATGCATAAAGTATGCATATAAGCACATAATGAGAAGGAACAAAATATGAACAAGTAGGAACAAGAGAGAATAACAAGAGGGCCTGTAAGATCTGGAAGAGGTCTTCTTATTTTAGGAGAAATTGTTTTCTGCAGTAATAAAGTATTCACCCCACATAATAATCTGAGGTACAATATCAGGGGCATACACTATGACTAAAAGAAAATGATGTGCATAGTAATGGGTTCTAATATTAATTTTCTGACAAACTTAATTACATATAACCACTCATGTTACTATTTGTTGTCCTGGAACACTACCCTCCCTTTTTCTCCTCCTCACAAAGCACCAGCCTCAGTAGCTGAAAGCACAGCTGCTAAAGGACAGATGGCACAACCTGTGGCTTGAAAGCCACACAGCATGACATAGCCTGCTTTAGCTCAAACTCCTGTCCTTGCCACTGGGAAACAGACTCCACATGAAGCCTCCTGTGCTCTTACCTTTTCAGATTGTACTTTAAGTTGCACTGTGTCTGATACAGCAGTTTTGAAAAGAACTTCTGAGACCTACACAGAAGTTTTGACCTAGAGCAAACTTGATTAAGTTAAACATAAAACCACACTTCATTGTCTGGTGCCAATAGGAAAGAATAGGGAAAAAAAAAATCAACACAAAACAAACAGGCAGCACACAGGAGCCCAGTGTAGCAAAATAGTGCTTAAATTTGTACATTTGTAGTAATATTGAACATTTTGAACTGAGATGAAGGGTCTCAGTGATGCCCTCATCTCAATTCCCTTCTTGATTTGTAAGAAAGGACTCACCAGCCAGCCAAACACCCATCTTCACAGGATCAGCAAGAGATAACTGTGAGTTTACAGCCACAGTTTTCACCTCCAACTACAGCTTAAAGCAGAGGCAAAGTACCTTAAAGCTGTTGAAGTCTAGATTTAATTTCAAAACTGAAAAATACTGAAGCAAACACTAAGGCAGAGTGATGGACTACTTAAACTCTCAGCCTCTCTTACAGCTGTGTTGAGGCTATTTTATGGAGGTGAGATACTGTGCGTAATAGCTCCCAGACTAAGCCAAACTCAAAACAATCAGGAAAGAGCAGGACCTGTGTTCTCCCCTTAGAGCTTCTTCCAGACGACCAGTGCCATTGCACATGGGCTGAGTGCAACTGTATCTTCTTCTTTGTTTTCAAGAGAAAGGAAACTTTTAAGTAGAAAATACTTAAGGAGAAAATTCTTACTGAAATACTTACTGAAACAAACTTCATCCTCTATGTCCCAAAGACCTCAAGGAAGATGGAGGTTTTGTAGAAATGGTAACAAATTAGATGTTTATAAATATTAGAGGTGTAGATTAAATGTGTAGAAAGAGACAACATTGCCAGCAGTTTCACAGCTCCTTTGTCATTAAACAAAGATGCTAGTCATCATTAACTCAGCATTTCAGTGTAGATTACCAAGTTTAGCCTTCAGCTTTTAATTATCATTATGCTTAAATGTCTCTGTAGAACATCTTTTTTGATGGTTACAAAAATGTTAATATGTTCTGTATGAAAGGTAATTAATTTAAATGCATAGGAAAGGTCAGTCATTTAACCTGATGTTAAATGTAAAATACTTCTTTACAGGCTGAAAATATCATACTGGCCCAGTGTACCAAGTCCGAGAAACAGCAGTGCACTGCAAGATATGGCAAGTATTCTTCTGATGGCATGAAAAAATACACAGGGGAGATCTTTGATGAATCTATAATGCTAGTTATCTGTCCTTTCACACTTCACTCTTGAAAATGTCTAATATCAACAGCTTGGAAGCCAGAGTAATATTCAAAATATACACTGAGGGGTAGTTGTTATTTAGGCATAGGCTGTAAACACTTCCAAATTTAATAAAGGTCTCAGGTTTTTTGAGTACACTGTAGACCATTTTTAAAGTCACGGCTCTTAAAAGAACAAATCAAAGCTGAATGGGGATAGATGGAGTCTAAAGAGGGAAATTCAGGTTTTATATCCAGTCAGTTTTCACCAACTCAACCTGATTATTAAGTACAAATTATTCAAAATACAAAGCAGTGAATTGTGGCTTAATTCTAGAGAAGTCTCATGATAGAGGCCATGTAACATGGTGTTTTCTGAAGCCTGCTCCTCACTCCTCAGTCCCTGCTTGCCTCCAAAGCAATCCAGGGGCTCTGACTGGCAGCTGGTAGCTGTCTGAGGAGTACCTACCAGTCAACAGGCACCAAGGTTCAGCAGTATGCTCACATCTTGCCCACAGCTTTTCCCTTATGCTGAATTTCAGCACTAAAAAAGAAGGGAAATCAGCTGTTAGGAAAAAACACAGCTATTAGAAGCAGCTGCTGGAGACCACATTATCCACTTTTGCCTATTAGTGGACTTACTCGTATCTTCGCCTTCTTGCCTTCCCCCTCTTAATAAGATTTCTGCTGCAGTTTTGGTGATATCTGATACTTAAAGTCCTCCTTTTAGAACACCTAAGTTTATCTCTTAAGTTTCAGATCACCTACAATTGTGTTTTTGTAGCAGGAATTAATACTGCTTTCTTTTATAAATCTCTTTTTCTGGAAGACGTGAACTTAATTTGGCACTTGACAATCTAGTAGTTTCTCTCATGAGCTTTAACAAGCAGACTTCTATCTCACCAAATTTAAGGCATTGGCTAGTAGGCATTTACAAGCCAGACATTGTCCAGAACTGGGATACAGAGGGAAGTAATCAGAAACAAAATTTCAGAAGACCCTGACAGTCTGCTGATAATTAAAAGTTTTGCTGAACATCAGCATTGCTTCCTGCAATAGAGCAAGTATGGATTTTCATATTTCAGATCAGGACTTCCTCACTTTCTTCCTTTCTTCTACCTAAATGTAGATAAAGACATGATGAGTTCAGAACTACTCATCAGGTTGTCATTTTGCAATGAAGAATTGCAAGTCAAATACGCTGAGACTGCATACTACAGAAAGGACAAGTAGGTTTTAGGAAGCACAGTGCCATTTTGACATAAAATGTTTAAAAGCAAAATAAATGAATTTAAAACGCCTTTAATTTTCCTGCAGAGGTAAAGCAACTGTCAAAGAAAATGAAGTCTGTATTAACCATGCCTGGTAGAGAATACTGTAATGTTAATAACATGTCAGACACAGAAATACCAGATATCAGATAATGGTTTTGGAGAAAGCAGAAAAAGCACTATGTCAGGAGACAGTACAATAAACAGGTTACCAGATATATTGTCTAGAAGTAATTTGGTATTCTGAACAGTTAATGAACTGTGGAGAAACGTATTCCCCAAACGGGCATGGCAAAACAGAGGCAGGGAGCAAATCTTGCTATATTCTGTACATTCATTCGATTTGTAGTTGTTTCAAGACTGAACTTCATCAGTTTAGTTGAGCAATGTAGCAGCTCTTGACAAAAACACAAAAATAGTCCAGAAAGGCAGCAAGATAACTTGTTCTCCAGACAGAGGATTATTTAACAAAATGTAAGTCAATGATACATCCCATGGTACAGAGCAGCAGAAGGAACTGGAGACACTCTCATTACGGTGACCAGGAAAATGAGCTATGGAGAACCAAAATGTCAGTCAGTCAGTCAGTCACCCAAACTAGTCTCCTGTTCTTCACATAAAGGAGAGATTCTTCGAAGATGCTTCTTCTTCTTCACCTATTGCCTCTTTCAGACAGAATCATAGCATTGCTATGTTGTTTGGAAAAGACCTCCTGTTGTGGTGAATGAACCAACCACAAGGGTGGCCAGGGGGCCACAGAGCCCAGAAAAAGAGGTTTGGTGGGCTGGTTCCAAAGAGTAAACCCCCCCTCTGTGAGGACGGCTTCTGCCTTTGAATTCCTGTGACCTGATGTAGGCTCAGTCTGTCTGACTGACAGTGGACAGACACCCCTTGTATCCCCTAAGCAAAGGTAACCAGATCTGTCCTGCCCTTCCCTACTTCCTATAGGTCACTGCTATGTCATCCCCCCCCCCTTCCCTGTGTCCCTTTTAAGCCCACTCAGGCTACTATCTTCCTCTCTTCGCTTTCGGACCCCTTCGAGGGAGTTTCTACAATAAACCCTTGGAATACTGGCCCAATAAGCCATCTCGCTCATTTGTTTCTGGCCACACCTGGGCTATCTAAAAGCCCCAGGCACACTAGGCTACGTGCCTTCCACCGCACGGGCTGGGAAGTAAGTCAGCGAGGCACCGAGGTGCCACAGGGTGCTCTCCATTTGTGTTGGGCACGCCTGGACAAGCTGCAGCTATCCCAGCCCGGCCAGCATGCCAGCGTATTGATATAACCTCCATGATCATCAAGACCTCCAAGATCATTAATCATTAACCAGCACCACTGTGTCACCACTAATCCATGTCCCCAGGTGACACATATAGACTTTTTCCAAATACTTTTAGGGATGGTGAATCCACCACTTCCCTGGACAGCCTGACCACCCTTTTAGACAAGAATTTCTTCCTAATATCCAATCTAAACCTTTCCTAGTGCAACTTGAGGCCATTTCCTTTCATCCTGCCACTTGTTACCTAGGCAAAGAGACCAACTCCCACCTGGCTACACCCTCCTTTCAGGCAGTTGTACGGAGCGATAAGGTCTCTCCTGAGCCTTTTTTTCAGGATAAATACCACCAACTCCCTCAGCTGGTTCCTACTGGACTTGCACGCCAGACGCTTCACCAGCTCCGCTGCTCTTCTCTTTACATGCTCTAGTACCTCAGTGTCCTTCCTGAACTTAGAGCCCAGAACTGAATGCAGGATTCAAGGTGTGGCCTCGCCAGTGCCCACTACAATCCTTGCCCTGGTCCTGCTGGCCACACCATTGCTGATCCAGGCCAGGATGCCACTGGCCTTCTTGGCCACCTGGGCACACCCTGGCTCATGTTCAGCCCCTGTCACCAGCACCCCCAGGTCCTTTCCCACTGGGCAGCTTTCCAGCCACTCTGCCCCAGCCTGTGGAGCTGCCTGGGGTTGTTGTGACCCAAGGGCAGGACCCGGCACTGGGCCTTGTTGCACCTCACACCACTGGCCTCAGCCCATGATCCAGCCTGTCCAGATCCCTCTGCAGAGCCTTCCTGCCCTCCAGCAGATCAGCACTGCCACCCAGCTTGGTGTCACCTGCAAACTGCCTGAGGGTGCACTCCATGAGATCATCGATGAAGATACTAAACAGAACTGGCCCCAGTACTGAGCCCTGGGGAACAGCACCTGTGACTGGCCACCAGCTGGATGTAACTCCATTCACCACCACTCTCTGGGCCTGGCCATCCAGACAGTTTTTTACCCAATGAACACTGCACCTGTCTAAGCCAGAAGCAGCCTGTTTATCCAGGAGAATTCTTTGGGAAATGGTATCACAGGCTTTACTAAAGTCTAGGTAGACATAAAACCTATTTTAGATTTGGTAGCTGTGGAATTTGGGCTGCTCTTCATAAAAAAATAGGTTAATGAAGGTACATATCATACAGATCTTTAGTCAAAACAAGGCAGAAGTTAATCATTCAGTGATGTCTACTTATTCCATTACAAGAGGAAAAATAGAGATATTTTATGTGTTATTGCTGAGATTTCAAAAAACAGCATTCTCATTTCCTGGTCAGATCACAAACTGTAAGAAAATAAAAAACAATACACACTTACTTATTTCTTGCAAGAAAAAACAGTGTAAACAAATTTAGAGCAAGTGGGGATGGAGCGGGGGGTGAGGTAGGAAGGAAACAAATCTAATACTTATACCAGCCTGCCCATAATTTTAGAAACATTATGGCTAATATGGAAAAACACAGAACAATCTGAGTGGAAAATAAGGAAGCTTGGTATTACCAACTGTTCTCTATTTAACCATCCAGAATTTGCAAAAACTTGTTACCTCAGGTATACTCAGATCACAACATGGTGTGAAGTTTAATAACAAACTGTTTGTAGCAGCTGACAGCTTAATCTTGTCTGGCTGCTGTTCAAGTTGCTGCCTTTATATAGTGACATATTTGCTAAATTTTTTGAAAGCTGTGGTTCTCAGAACAGCACATCATGAGGCTTACATTTTATCATCGCTGCTTCTGGTCCAAAGTAAACATAGAAGCAAGAAAAACTTTGATTAAATACTATGGAACTGGAGAAGACAGTCCTTTAAATTAGAGAAATAAGTACTTTCATTCATATTTCTAAAACCAAAGCGAGAGAAAATGGGTTAATTAGCATATTATTCTTTTTCCTTGCTTTGTCTCACAGACTAATTGGAAACCTGTTTCAAGGTCACTGCTTCAGGCCCTGTCAGACAATGATACCACCAGCCTTTTTGTCATAGAGCATGAGTCAAAGGCTCCTCTGATGCTAGACCTCTTCACAGATGGTGGAGAAGATAGCAAGCATGACAGTTGCCAGTCAGAAAAACCTTGCAATAACATAGACATGAGCCTGAGGCCTGAAGAAATCCCTGCACAAGCAGTTACAAGTGAAGAAGACATCATTCCCATTGAAGTACCACTCATGAGTGACTATGCCAGCATGGAGCTTAGTCAGAAAGCCCCGACGAGTCTCACAGTGAGCATGCCTGAAAGAACAGCTCATCCTCATCTGGAAATGGAACTAAGCAGTAAGCCAGCACAAACTGTGCATAAGGTTTTGCTTGCTTCCCAAGACTACCTCAAACAAAGCCAGGTCGTACTTTTGCCAACTGGACCAAATTTCATGGGACAAGCCAATTAAACCTGAAGCATCTTCATAATTTTCCTTACCAGAAAATCAAGTTCCAAATCTTCTTATACTTCAGTGGAGCCACTAGGACCATATGGGACGGTGAGCTTGTGACAATAGTTAGCTCCACTACGGTAAGTTTCCTTGGTGAAATTGATTATACAATTAGATTAGCTATTTCACCACAGTCATTCAGTGGAAAGTTCTACCATCTTCACACAGGCAAAACTTTCAGGGACTTACAAAAAAATCTTTCATTAAAGTACCTCATGCTTCATATTTTGTTCCAGAGCACTCAGGAGCATTCAAGGCTTCCACTCTAAGCACAACGTCATTGTAGATATCAGGAAAATTCTCTACTCACTATGATCAGCTTAAGACCTGATTTTCAGATCTCATAAGTTCTTCAGCAAAAAAAAATCAGCAAAAGTATCTACCACTCCAAAGAAGCTTTCCAGTTGGTCAAAGCAGGCCAAAGAAATTAGTGCAAATCTTTCAAATTAGGAATCAAAAACTTTGTTTATTGATCTATGTAAAACACCATTAGTGCCTTAAATTCTAGACCTTTACAATTTTAGCCATTGTAGATAAACAGTGCTGTGTAAGTGAAGATGATAATAAGTTTTATTAACAGTATTGGAGTTGTCACTTGTATTAAATTAAGGCTATTTCCTCCTACAATTATCTACACATTCAGAAGGCACATCAGTATAGTGATTTATAGCATGGGATGCTATACGGCAAGGTTACAGTACTTTGGCATTCTATATTTACAGAGAAAGGAACGTAATACTCAGTCTCTAATATAGCACAAAGCTAGGTTAGTATACATGTATTTTTCTGGTATCCAGAGTAGATTTTTTCTCTTCCATGGACATGAAGATTTTTTTATTATATTTTTTATTTAGTGCTTAAAGTCGGACTACAGTGCAGTAGTTAGCACTGAAAATTAATACAGTGTGTCAGAGACAAAACAAACAAGTACTCATCCTGAAACAGGAGATTGCAGCTATCACAATATTGTAGAGGTTTACTCTGTATCAGTTAACAAATAATAATATCTACCAAATATCTACAAATTCCCCCAGAATCGAAGCCTTTGAGGTAGTGTGACAACCCTTAAAGCCACTTTTATGGCACAATAGTACCTACAATCGCGCAGAGTTGTCTGGAAAGCAGAGAAGACAGCGGCATCCTGTCAACCCAAGTCAACCACAGTTATTGCTACAAAAATTGCAAAATAATGAAGCACTTCATGAAAGACCTCTAGTTACAGAAGATACTCATCTTGGAGCTCTCGACTGTGCGTCACAGGCTCTTGGTTTGTCTGTTTCTCTCTCTCAATGGCACTGTATGTCTGCTGCCCGAATGATGTTAAATGTATTCCGGTACAATGTTGATGGAATTTGTATGAACCTGGGTAATAAAACTTGTGACAGCTTACACCACTCATTCTGAGCACTGTTTATAGAAGACTGCTGAGACAAATCACTCCATGCCAGTGGTGTTGGGATGGAAATAATCTTATCCTCATACCTATTACAATTCTACAGCAGAAGCACCAGTTTGATAATGAAACTGAAAACAACCTGCTGTGCTATAAATGATCACTCCCATTACCCATCCTCAGAGACTCCTCCAGTGCTTCACAAAATCACAGGATCACTGAGGCTAGAAAAGACCTTCAGGACTGAGTCCAACTGCAAACCTAATATTGCCAAGCCCACCACTAAACCATGTCCTTAAGTGCCTCCTGGGATGGTGACTTACCCAGTTCCCTGGGCAGCGTGTTCCAAAGCTTGACAACTCTTCCTGTGAAGAAATGCTCCCAAATATTCAATCTAAACCTCCCCTGGTGCAATCTGGGGCCATTTGCTCTCATCCTGTCACTTGTTACCTGTGAGAATATACTGACCCTCATCTCACTGCAACATCCTCTCAGGCAGTTGTAGAAAGTGATAAGATCCCTTCCCTGAGCCTTCTTCTCTCGAGGCTAAACATTTCCAGGTCCCTCAGCCACCCTTTGTAAGACCTATGCTTCAACTTCCTTCCACAAAGTCTTCCCAAGGCAAACTGGTGGGCTTATTGCTTTACAGAAATAAACCCACAAAGGAAGTAATCTGGATTTGTTGAAGTGGTAGACACAGGAAGGACAAAGAAAAATCCTGAAGAATGACAGGCAAAGGTACAGCCAGCACTGACAGGGAAACTGAAACTAAATGGGTTCAGGTCCTTACTGGAGACACTGGAGACTAGGCAAGTTACAGAGTAGTAGACATACTTTACCTGAAAATTTACAGGCTGCAGCCAGTTTTTCATAGATTGCTAGCACAGACGTGGATAACAGAACAATAAAGCTCTTACAGGTACTTTTTGGCCTTTCCCAAACAGTAATCTGGGGCTGGGCCCAGAGAGTGGTGG
>VWPU01012067.1:254461-270393 GCA_013398955.1 Callaeas wilsoni | reverse complement strand
CTCTCTCTCTCCCTCTCTCTTCTTTGTGAATTGTTGATGTAATTTGAGAGTTAAACTTTCTCTTCCTTGCTAATACAGTGATATAATTTCAACACATTTTACGGTGAAATGTACGTAGAAAACCACTTTATACATAATTACTAAAAATAATTGTCTTTTGAACTGTGCACTGTGTACAGGGCTAAGTGTTAACACAGGAGTCCTTCATTTGCATTCTTAATTCATGCTGCTGTAGTTGCACCAGAACAAAATCTAAAGCTTTAAATGTCTGCCTCTTCCTGTCCCTTAAATCGTTGTGAATAGATGTGACATTCTTACCCTGATGACAAAGGTACAGACTCAAGTTGGCTAAATATTTTAAAGCTTGTGGTTAGATCAATATTTCACAGCACTGTGCAGTGTACGCAGGATGTCATCCGTACTTAGTCTCTTTGAAAGGCAGCAATTAGAGTGATATGGACTTTAAAGGTGTGTTCAGAAAAATCATCATCTAATCAGGTGTGCTGGCTGGCAGTGGTTGCTTCTAGGTCAGAGCATTAGTTAATGCTCAATGGGCACACTGCAGCTGTTGAAACAATGTGAATTTGGTTGGTGGAGACATGCCAAGCAAGACTTGTGTCTCCTTATTATGCTTCAGGAACTGTAGCTTTCAAGAAGCCTTCTGCCCTGCAGTGGCTCAGATCATTGCATTGCTATGTCATGCTGAATAATTCGCAGCATTTAGCACTTAAATTGGCTCATTGCAGACAATCCAATTAGAATAAAGTCTATTATCATTTTGGAACCTTGGGATGAAATAGTGTTTAAGCGATGAGCCGCCTGCGCTTCCCGTAGTTCCTCAGCCTCACAGGCCTGTGTGCTGTGCTGAGGTGGTGCCTGGCACTGATGGAGGGATGCTCCTGCTCTTGCTTGCAAGCTGAGCTTTCATCTGAAGATGTGTTGGAAACCTGCAGTCTCAAAAAGGACTTGAGGTGCTTCATCTTTTTGTCTGTTCATACGTAAAACTTTCTAAGCATTTTTCTTCTTATCAAGGCAGACAAATTAAAGTGCTGATGCTGTGATATGAGCCTGTATGGCTGGTGAAATTTGGTGTGGCTGCTGGCCTGAGCTAAGTTTCCCATCCCAGGCTCAGGAAGCCACATATTCTGCTGTGAATTTTGCTGTTGACCTTTTGCTCAGACTCTGGAAGTCAGCAGAGGCCAGGTTTGAAAGAGATGCAGTAAGGTGTGTATGGAAATTCAGAAAAGCGCCCAAAATGATTTAGGCATTTAAATCCCACGGAGGAGTTGGAACCAGCACCTGAGCTACAGAGGTGCACTGGATGTCCCAAGTAGATATGTTTGTACTTTTGGGTTGTGTGCAGGGCCTTTAGTGTCTCTCTGCTTTAGGACATGGGGTTTTGGTTGTACTTACTGGTGACAAATTGTGTACAAATGGTTTTTCCCCTTCCTCCCCCAGCTTGTGCCCAGCCACATGCATTGCTCTTGTGCCAGTTTTTGAGCTATGCAATGAGCTGATCTGGGAGCTGTCCCAGGATAAAAATACCTCTTTTCTTCATCAAACTTCAGCAGAAGCTGATGTAGCTGACGCATTCAGATGTTTTTGCTTGTATTCAGTATAAAAACTGTAATAAGGTAGATGGAAAACCGAATATGAGCAAGCGTCTATGCTGCAGTGTTGTATATAAGCTAAAAGACTGACAAGAGAATAATACATGGATATTACATTTTAATACTAATATTGGTTCCTAATGCTTAGATAAGTCTCTCAGCACTGAGGATGCTTTAGCAAGGGGAGATAAGGGCCAAATCCATTAGCTCTGGTGAGATTTGGATCTGCTTACCTTTGGATTTCATGAAATCGGGTGCTTACATCCCGAGCAGCCGTTGTGCTGGGTTGAGTACAGCTGTGCAGGGCCACGAGCACGCAGAGAAGCAGAGGAGGGAGATCGGCACTGAGAACATTTTCCAAGCTGGGAGATCAGATGTGTGCTCTGTGCATCGTTCATCGTGTTGAAAGGTTTTTATTTATTTACCTTAGGCCTGACTGTGTGTGTAAACATACATGCATATAACATTTTCTCAGCCCTGAAAGATGTACACTGGGATAGATTTTTGTGGTGCTTTGTATTTAAGTCTTTGCCTTATTCCTCGGTGACATTAATTTGTCCACAGAATAACAGTAAGCACATTAATCTTCTATCCAAGAAGGTATTTCATGCACAGTGTTTGGCATGCAATAGCTGCATATTACCAAAACCACTTTGATAATAAAATTCTTCTATTAAAAAGGAAAAAAAAGCCAAGTGTAAGTATTTATGCAAGATACTTATATACTGTGACATATTGAAAAGGAGTGTTTTAATATACTAATTAAAAAGATGCCAACTCAACACGTTAGAGTACCCCTGAATCTTGTAATTTAAGCAGCTCAAGATTTGTGGCCAGAGATGGCTGGTTGATATGGACAAACTAATTTTGCTGCAGAAGTTGGACTTGTTTTCTTGCCCAGTCTCATGGTATATGTGGTACCTGAGATGAAATGTGTTAGCTTTTAAACCTTAAATGCCTGAGTGTAGCTGAAACATGCCTCCTATCCTCTGTTGGTCCATCAGTTGCAAAGGAGTGTTCCATTACATGCAAAAGCTTTTTTGTTCAGTGGGAAGATTTTAAAATATAATTACCTAAGAGTCAGAGTTTTG
Organism: Callaeas wilsoni; assembly: GCA_013398955.1. Lineage (NCBI taxonomy): Eukaryota > Metazoa > Chordata > Aves > Passeriformes > Callaeidae > Callaeas > Callaeas wilsoni. The sequence continues at coordinate 267,692 of VWPU01012067.1, read as the reverse complement.
TGGTGCACCTGAGCCAACTCAAGATTGCGTTTCCCCTGGAAAGCTCAGTTCTGTCCTTGGTCACCACCACGTGCTGCTGCCTCACCTGGGGCTTTGGTCATCTGACCCATTTGTAGTCTCTTTAGGAAGAATTCAGCCCAGGAAAAAGAGGAGTAGCTTCAGGCCCCTGTGGGATCAGCCCAGCAGCCAGAGCGATTGAGGGGTGGTCGGTGCATACGGGAGAAAGGTCCCGTCCTTGGAGCAGCAGTCCCTGCTTAGGATGGCTCCACCCAGGGCTGTGTCTCACCCTCAGGCATTACTGCCCCATTTCTGGGTATTTTGTCATGGCTGATGTTGCACCACTGTGCTGGGAGCCCTGTGGAGTTGAAGGTTAGTGTTCACAGTGTGAATATTTGCTTTGTGTTTCAGTCAGAATAATGCTTTGAGAGGAGCAGGCAGGACCAAGGAGCAGCATTTATGTAACACGGCCTTTTCTGCTCTCCTGACTGTAGAGATGGTGAAAGCTTTGTTGGATTGGATGAACAGTAGATTCAAAATAAATTTAGTACCTGCTGCTCTCTTCCCTGCCCACCAGTGTTGGCCAGGCAGTGTGGTTGGTCAGTCCTGGTTCTGTCCTGTCTGTACTGGAGGTGCAGGAGGCTTCTGCTGAGGTGATGCTTTGTGGTTGCTTTTAATACACCTATGGGTGAGAAGAGAAAACACTGCATGTCTTTTGGGTATACAATGCTGTAAAATGCAGGAAAGAAGTGAAGTTTGGGTTGATTTAAAAGCCTCTTTGTTTATTCAGTGGTGAGCTTCAGAGCAGTGGTTGGGTTTTGTTTTTAATTTGTACGTGCAGAGTCTCTCATAGAATAGCCAATTAAAGAAAACATACAAAATGAACACTTGTTTTCAACTGTCCTAAAAATAGAGGTTTAGATTGGAAGTGTTATCTCAACTTTAACTAAACAGTACTGTAAGCCATAATAACATGGTAGTAGTTGAAGTTGACACAGCAGGTAGTGAATCTTCAATTGGATATGAACTTTATTATCCAATGTATGGCTTCAGCTTGAGTCTGTCTCTTGTTGTCACAAGAGTAGCATTTGCATAATTAAACAAATGATCTTAAAACTGTCTGCCCCTGTGTGGCTGTGAAATACAACGCTTCTTTCTGTCAGTGCTCAAGCTCATTCTCATGGATTATTGGAAAATGCATCACAGAAAATTAACATCAAATGTTTGGTCTTTTATGAAAGGACATCCTGAACCGACAGCCTCGGTTTTGCTTCTCATCTCAGTTAATTGATCTTAGAGCAACTCTTCATTAAAGAGAAGAATTGAAAGGGGTATTTTTGAGGGCTTTTTTGCACTGGCTAAAATAAAAAAAAAACCAAACATGTCATGGTAAGGAAGACTGAAGGCATTAGGTAGTTTTGTAAGGTGGAGAGGTTGATAAGCTTGTGTTCCTTCTTCTTGTTTACTTTCAGTTTTCATGAAGCAGATTCCGCTAAGACTCATTGCATTAACATCAAAAGGCATTTCAAGGGTGTAGCTTCCTCTGTCTTCCTGTGTGGGCTTTCTTTTATTATTTATTTTTATCCTGTTGTTGCTAAGGACTACATTTTCCTTTTTTAATTGAAAAATTCTGTGCAACCCATGCACTGGTGTGTTCCCATTGCCATGCCCCTGGAGAACATCAGCCTGCCATAGCTGTGCTCCAGAAGTCTTGGGGCTTTGGGTCAGGATACAAACCTGTCCTTTTAGTCCTGGAAGTCACCAGTTTGGTCCCTTGTTTTGTCCAAAGCAGTGTGAGAAGCAGAATAGTTTGATCATGCCATTTTTTTTAATCTGGCTTCTTTTTGTTGTAGTGGTGACTGTGATGAGCTGTAACAAGGTATAACCTCAGGGCTGTCACTGTCAGCGTGTCCTCCTCACCTGGGAGGTCCTTGGGTCTGTCCCTAGGGCTGGTGGACAGAGCTGTGCTGAGGAGGTTTAATTGCTAATGAGGCTGGGAAAACACAGGCATGATGACTCAGAGCAGGTGTGTGACCCAGCACACCTTTGGAAGGTAGTGGAAGATGTTCCCACTTTGGAATGCTTCTAAGGTTGGGAAGGAGACTAGGATTAAATCTGGTACCTCACTTTGAGGTACATAGTGTACAAATCCACGCTAAATTCCACAAAGCTTTTTCCTAATGGCTGGAGGCAACTGCTCAGGGCATGGGACACAGCAAAGGAACTGACTGGTGAGGGAAGGGCAGTGGCACTGATATTCTCCTCCCCTCTCATCCAGAACCCACTAAATTCCACAAAAGCTTTTTCCTAATGGCTGGAGGCAACTGCTCAGGGCATGGGACACAGCCAAGGAACTGACTGGTGAGGGAAGGGCAGTGGCACTGATATTCTCCTCCCCTCTCATCCAGAACCCACTAAATCCCATGGGAGGCGTGCAGCAGGACATGCAGCAGGGAATTGTGACGCTTACGAATTATTACACAGGCATTGGCACTTCTCAGGGAGGAAAAAAAAAGGAGAAAGAAACATTGCTGAAATGCCATATATATGTTACCAGGCTTTGTATTTCTGTAAAGGTGTCAACTGCACCATGGTATTTTCCAGACATAATAGAATGTCATAGTTATACCAAAAACCTGTGATTGATTGCCACTATAATGAAAGCCAGTTGTACATCCATGTACACATTTTAAACTATTTTTGCCTTTATGCTTTTCTTGTTTAACCTGACATTTCTGATTACTTTATCTAGGTGCCTAAATATGTCAGATGTTTATAGTGCGTAAAGAGATTCCCCCCACCCTTTCTTTTAATAGCACTAATTCTGTGTGAACCTGCAATTTCTTGAAGGTTTTTCTCCATTGTAAGACAATGCTCTGTTAAAAAAGGGGAAGGAAAAAAGAAATACTGCTATGTGGCTTGTGAAAGGAGGACAACTGATTTATAACAACAGTCCATTCCTTTTTTTTAATCCATTCATTGAATTCAGCTTGTTCATCCTAAATTTATTTCCCAAGACATAGAGCAAACATTTAGTTGAAAAGTGAGTAGCTTATTCCATTTCCATATGTTTTTAATTGTCCAGTTCCTCTGAGAAAAGGCCATTAACTGAACTAAATTACAGTTTGGATGTGAATTTTTCAGCATGGATCTCTGCCCAAAAGGTGATAAATTAGATGCTAAGCTGTCTTTGATAGTGACCTGAGAGATTAACACAAAACTGTTTTGAAAACAGAAGGAAAGATTTGTTAGCCAGTCAGTGACTGTCAGGTTCGGGCATCATAAATTCCTGCAGTACTTGCTTTTTTTGAAGTGAATGACGATAAATAGGAAAATTTCAAGAAAACTTAACCCTTTGGCATCTCCATAAATTTTGGAATTAAACTTGAGCAGCAGTAATGTTGAAATTGTAGGCAAACAAAAGCCCTGCAGTGAACTACTGTGTGCTGTTTGGATTTTTGGTACCTTTGACTAATGCTGGAGCATGAAAAGGGCTGGTGGGAACCTATAAAGAATACAAGAGCTGTAATCCTGGGGGGGGCTTCAAGTTACAAATAGAGCAATAACAGAATACAACTGAACAATTAAATCTCAGGGCCTCTGTGGCTTTAGTTCTTGTGTTTTGATTTTATGCAACAACACAAGTAATGGAGAGGTATGTTTTTCCTCCATCACTTTTAACAGCCCTCGAGTTAAATGAAAAGTGTTTAGAGTGTTTTGTGCAGCTGCGTTTGGTACATTAAATGCACAGACATGCCAGCTGTATTGACCTGAAAAAGGAGAAGATACGCATTCCTGTAATTTTAGCTGCTTTGTGGTCATTAAGAAAATGTCATCGTTTTTATGCTTACAGCTGCTATTTGGAGATGACCTTTGGTGAATGCTCCCAGTCCCCCTCAGCCCATTAATTTGTGTTGCTGGGTAAGGCAGGGCTTTACTGCAGCCTGGCCCAGGCACAGTTCATCTTCCTGGTGTTGGTGGAGTCTGCATGTGGTCACTGTAGGACTCTAATTCCTACTTCTCTTAGCCAACTATGCTTTAAGAGATGCTTGCTTAAAGAGTATCTGTAGGTGGATCTTGCTTCCAGGATGTAACTGAGAAGAATCTCAGTTCTGAAAGACACTTGTTCTCCTCTGTTAAACATTTTCCCTGTTAAAATCTCCTCCCTCAAGGGATTTAAAGAGAGCCTGGGCATGACATTGGAGTGGATAATCTTTGCAGCTGCCTTTTTCAGCAAACCTCTGGGGAGAAGGGGGTGAAGAAAACGTCTGGGAAGCCAGAAAACAGGATATTTCTTCAGACAAGTTGAGAAATAATCAGGGGCCATGGGAGGCTTCTCGGGATGAGAATGAAAAGGAACAGATGGATTCTGGAGATTACCCAGCGGGATTTAGTGGCCACGTCAACATGTAGGGTAGGGGCAGGATATTTAGTTTTAAGAAGTTTTCTGATTGCTTTTATTTTAAGGCAGACCTAAAACTGGTGACAAGGCTGATGCTGTGTGATACTTGCTGCTGCCAATCGCTGACAAGGTTTTGACATGGTCTCAAAAAAATATGGAAGTAGTAAAAACAAGGGAGCTGCCAGTGAGGAAATGACACCTCTTACTTTTAAAAAAACATTGGACTTGCTGGGACAGCTGGGAACTCACATTTGTATCTTTTGTTTCCATTGGGAGACGGTTGGCATTCAAGGCTTGCACCTTTCTTCCAAGTCCTTTTTTCCTGGGATTACATTGTTAAAATCCCGGGGTTTGTACTTCAGTGTCTTGGTCAGGTGTGAGAGCAGCAGATCTGGAGCAGTGTCCCTCTCAACAGACAGGTTAATTCAAGTAAAATGGCACCTTATCTGCTGAAATGAAGGAGAGAGCTCACACTTTCCTGATACTTGATCAGGACAGTTATAATACTTTTCTTTGTGAGGCACTTTTTGTGATGACATGTTCTTTTACTCTTAAAAGAAATAGTTAAATTTGCTTCTGCAACAGAAAGATCATAAAAAGCACCAACTAGCTAGATTATTTCTGGTCTCCCAAGAAGAACTGAAAATGCTGTATTTTAAGACAGATTTTTTTTTAATAAGTTTAAGCTATAATATGGAGACATAGCTATCAAACATTAAGCAGCACTATTTTTGGGCTGTCAGCAAAGACATGAAGGACATGTGGGCACACATTTATCCTCTCCTCTCTTCCTGATGACCCTATTCAATACAGTTGTGGGATTCCTACATTTTTTTTTCTACTTATTTTTAGACATGGTTATTCTTTTGTTTCTTGTTGCTTGGCAAAGCCACTTGAATGAGGCAAATCTCTGCAGAAAAATGATTGTAATTACATAGAAGCAAGTGCCTACGGGGTGATGCTAAGAAATGACTTGAAATACTTGCAAAATAGTTTGAATTGATTGGCTGGATTGGTAAGTTACTCTAAAAGCATAATGAAGAGCAAATGTAAATAAAATAGGGAACTATTCTCCAAGGGCAGGTAGCACTGATGTCCATTCTGCTCGAAATGGACTGCAAAAGGCTTGTAGCTTTTGTATAAATCATGCTCCCTTCAGCTCTGTGAAAGCTTTCAGTGGAGCTTTTGAATCTCAAACAGGCAAAGCAGTCATATCAGATGTCGCCTTTTTTCTTCCCTTCTCCTTCCATGGGGCACATAACACTAACCAGATGTAGTAGCAGAGGCCGAGCAGACAGCTGTAATCTCCTGCCCCTGTCACCACTGCTGATCCATTTTATTATGTAGCTCATTCTTGTACTTTTTACAGTTCTAATGACCCATCTTCTGTGTTGCTGAATGTCATTTTTAATCTGCAAGAGCTGCCTTTTGGGTTTTCTGTATTTATTTTCATTGAGAACGTCATATAATAGATACAACTCATTCTGAATTACAGCTCCTCACAAGACAACAGCTGGATTTAGTGCTGAATGTGTTTATCAGGTTGATTTTCGTAGCAGTATCGGCCAAAATTTTGTGTAGGAACAATGAAATATTTAGATTTGAGACTTAAATCCCACCTTGGTACTAGACACTTTTACCTTGCAAGTCTGCATTTGTAGCTTGATTTTTTTTTTTTTTTAATTGAACTGGTAGCATTTTCTGTTTAATAATTAATTTGAAACAAATTTGGTCATGTGGCTGACAACTATGTGTGGAATTGACTTTTGTGGCACTAGTGGCTTTGAAAGAGTGAGTGCTCCCCCTCCGAGCCTCCTTGTATATTTATTAGCAGTTCCTAAACCCCTTGCAATTACAGATTAAACACGTTTTTCATCTTTACAAACTGCTGGTGCTCCTAAGAAGCTTTCAGGCAGTGTAATGAAAGAAAAAGGAATCCTTTATTGCAGTTTGAGGAAGAGCAGATTCTTTGCAGCGAGTCCTTAATGATAACCCGGAGGACACCAGCATTGTGTCCTGCTCACTATCCCATGTTGGTTTCCTGTTTAAATCAAGATTAATTTTGATGCAATGTCTATTACAGTGTTCTGTTTCCTTCTCTGGACAGTTAAGTTTATTTGAACTACTTATCCATGTCCTTACAGTTACTGTTAGGTTCTTATGTTTTAGATTTGGCTTGATTTTTATGGTGGATTTGGAAACGACTATGAATTTCATTGGGAGTGTCATCATCTTTCTTATTTTGCAAATATTGAGGAGAAGAAATGAGCACCACTGTAGTGCACAGATTGTGGAATCTTTGGTTTGGAGCTGCAATGTTTGGAACAAACTTGTGACTTCAGTTTTGCATTGCGGTTTTCTTTTGCTCTTGTAATGGATACATAATTTTGACTGGAGGGGTTGAAATGCCTTGATTCAAAATGTTAAAATCAATTGATTCTACCTGTGCAGAGAGAGAGAAGCTTCATTCCACTCCAGTCTTCCCCTGACTGCTTCCAGTGAAGACATCTGCCAGATTCATCTCAGATGGTGAACACTTAGCCCCCAGATGTTATGTCTGGGCAGAAGTGCAGCAGCCAGCTGTTTGCAGCTGTGCAGAGCCTGTCCTGGCAGTGGGGTGGAGACCAGCTCAGCTTTCCCTTCATCTCTAGGGACGAGTCATGGTGCTGATACTGATATGTGGTGGTCTTTGTAGTTTGGGGCTTGGCTAATGAGACTCTTTTGGGGTCCAAGAGCTGCCAGGATGGAGGAGATGGACGAGAGGCCTGTTCGTTGTATGTCAGGAGAGGAGTCTGTTTGCTCAGGCAGCCTTAGCTTGGAATTACCTTCCCCTGGTGCCTTGTCACCTGGTGTCTGCTGGCATTTGGGAGACCATGGTAGGCTCATCTGTCACCTGTGCTGTTGCTCCCTGGGCTGATTGCAGAGATTGCGATAAACTTAATCTAGGGTGGGAAGTCTATTTTCCCTGACATTGCTCAAGAAAACATATATATTCTTGTACACAGGCCTACAGAGTACATGGGATAATGCATTTACAAATCCCTAAATAGATGGCTTGCCTTAAACTTCACGAGCACTTTTTATATACATGGAGAATGTAGCCATGGACCTCTTTCAATGTAATCAGTTTCTGCTGCTCTTTCTGTAAAACCCACATGATTCACTTCTCACATCTCCCCGTGGATGGTACAGTCAGAAGTAATGTAGCCCAAAAATACATTGACTCAAAGTGTGCCTCAGTCCTGCTTCACTGCCTCCCCCTTGGGTTCCCAGAGTTGTGTGGGCAGGCTTGCTGATCCCTGCGTGGGTGGATGGTGCCTTCATCAGAGGGATCTCTGCGAGCAGCCCGGGAGCCACCGTGTCATCAGCTGAGGTGTGGGGGGAGCCGCCCCTGTGGTCACATCTGCTGGCATTGGCCCTCTTGGGATCCAGTCATGCAGCAGGGCTGGAGGGAGGCTGCACAGGTTTCCCACATCTTGTCTTGTTGGGAAACCTCGGTGGTATTGAATTCCTGCCTCTGTAGAAACAAAGGTGGCAGTGGATGTGATGGTGTTTTGTAGGAAGAGACAGACCGAGTTCACTACAGTCCATGGGGACAGAGAACGCCAGGGAGAAGGGATGAGTTACCACGATATATTTGTATACCAAGGAACTGTCTTAATATATAATCTCTGCCATGTTGTGTGACTTTGTTTCAGAAGCCTCTCCTTTTTCTAGTTGCTTTCTAAATGCATAAAACAGGAATGTTTGCAAACCAAGTGCTTGCAGTTTGCGCAGATCCATCTCACACATTAAGCATTCGCCAGGACTGCTGACACATGGCTCTCCAAGCAGCCAGCTGGCCACTGCCATATATAAAAGTTTTGGCAAAATTGTAGAAACAGATTTCACTTGGGAGAGAAAGATGTGCTGGCTTGAATACGTCTGATGAACAAGGTGGAGTCACCGACACAAACCCCAGCACTCCTGTCCCCATCTCTCCCTCCTTCCCTGCATCTTGAGCCTTTTTGGGAGGTGCTGTAGTTGTTTTAGTAACTCCTCCAAGCATACAAATGTTTACATGTACAAGCTTGGGCTGTGTTTGCTTTCCAGCACTAAGGCAGTGAGGTTTTCTGAAGATCTAAGGTTTAATACTACGTGCTAGTGCACCCTTTGGTCTTGTAGGACATTGAAAGTAAGTCAGAAATATCTTCAACAAGAAAAAAAAACCCCTAGCTATCAAGGGGACTGCTAGTGCGAGTTTGTGGGACTATTTTATGTGAGGCTCTAAACCTATGAAAAGCCACCCTGACACTTTGGACGATGTGGTTTTCCTCTGCTATGAACCTGCCGCAGGTGGAGGCAGCAGTTGTTCATACCAGTATATACTGGTGGTGTGGGTATGAGCAGTTACTGCTTGGGAAAGTGTAGGCAAAACATAGGTATCACTTGTTTCCAGATGGGGATTTCTTTCTCTTTTCCTGCCAACATGTCCAAGCACGAGCTGTGTTGTTTTCAGGTAACCTTTTTTTCTTTGGAACACAGAGAATTCATCTCAGAAGGTTCTCGGGGAGAATTCCTCATGACATGTTGTGATAAAGGGCCTTATTGCCCATTTTCAAAGTCACGTGACAGTATTGTGTTACCTCTGTGAAACTGAAATATATAGGCACAAATACGAGTGAGACAGTCATCACTGCAGAATAAGCAGAAAGATTGGAATGCTGAGATGAAAATGCAGCTCCCAAAGGAATGACAAGGAGTCCTTGGCTCCTTGTCTGGGGCAGATGTGTTTTGGGGGTACAGCAGGGAGGTAAAAGGAGGACTTGGGGGTGTGGTGCTTTACCCTGTGTAACTCAAAAGAACAGAGAAGAATCTCCATAGGGTCACAGATTCATTCCTCCTGAAATTCAGCATCTCCCCCATTCTCGATGGTGCCTCTTTCCCCACCAAAACAGACTCCATCCTCTCAGACCCCTATTCTGGAATTACCCATCATCTTCTGCATTCCTGTGTCACATTTCCAGGTGTTCCTTCCCAGCTTTCAAAGGCTCCCTTTCTGCCACAGTCTTCTGGCTCTGTTCCTGGTTGTCTGCCAGCTGTGCAGTCTGCCCTTGCTGTTCCTGCACCCCAGACATTTTCTTTCTTTTTCCTTTAAAGAGAAGGACATCGTTGCTGCCCTAAGAGCAGTACTGCTCCTGCAGCTTCTCCCTATGTGGGGAATTTTAAATAGGAGTCTTCAGCCAGGCTGGAGACCTTGGCTGACCGCTGGCAGAGAGCTTTAGTGGTGCTCTGCTGGCTCGGCTCTGATGGCAGACTGCCACTTGAATTACCTGGGCTCAAAATGTTAAGGAAATTTATTCAGTTTCAATTAATCTGCAAAAAAAAAACCTTAGGAGCTTATGCGAGAATCAGAATCTGATGTTGTAAAAGGATTTCACATGATGAGACTCTTGATGCAATAAAATGTCAGAAATCCTCTCTGTTACTAAGGAATTTAGATGCCTGTGTGAAATCAGAAGGGCGGGAGATGTGGACAGTTGTTCTGTCACTGATGTCCAGGACTGCGAGGAGGGAGAAATGGGGCCACCTTCTTTGACAGTACCCAGACATCAAATGAGCTCCTCTGGGTTACTTTACTACCCTCTGAGTATATTTCTGAGAATTCAGAACCCAGATTTGGGTGTAATAGACTTTGTTTAAGGACAGGAAGCTTGACTGGGTGTGGGATCAGTTTCATCTTGATTCCCCAACAGTGTGTTAATATTTTCCTCTAGTTAATATTTAAGTAGCCTGGTGATTATTTCTAAGGAAATTAGATCAGTCTATTGGTAATGTTGGTGAGGAACAGAAAGACAGTGCACCAGAGTAATTTGTTTCAGGTTGTTTTTTACTGGAAATCATGATTATATACGTTTCACTGTAAAGCATGCAGGGAACTTTGCAGCTAGTGATAATTTTGCACTTGTTACTAATTTAGATCTTGTAATTTGTGTGTTGCTTGGATGCCCTTTTTGATAGTGAGTTATCATAGTAGCAACCTGTGCATTTTTGGTGCTGGGACTCATGTTTTGGGATGAGGGGAAAGGCTCTGGCTGTTTTGTAGCAGGTTGGAGAAGTCTGTGGTCAGGTCAGTGGGAACGAGGAGTGCGGCGTCCTCAGAGCGCAGCACGTGTGGTCTCCTGCTCTGCTTTCCTTCCATAATCCTTGACTTTAATGGATGTTTTCCATGGGATTTTTTTTCCGTTTTTTTTTAAACACTAAGGCTGTTTAAAATGAATCCATTGTAATCCATGTAGCAAAGCTGTGCAAGTTCCTCATAATGCCTGTTGGGTTGTTTTTTGAATGAAAATCCCTAATCTGTTATCTGTCTCTGTCTTTAGAATAAATTTTTATAGCTGGGATTATCTCCTCCCTGGGTAGTTGTGTCACAGTTCATTTTTGAGACAGTGGCCAAGCAGCAAAATAAGGGAGAGGAGGTTGGAGATGGGGAAAGTATTGGATCAGCCCCAAAAGAATAGCATTTATTCATACTGACATGTAAACAAGCCAAAAATTTTTCAGCTAAACAAAGCATTTCTTTGAAGCATGTTCTTAATTCTTTTCCAAAATATAACTCCACTGCAAAATTAAGTGTTTCTTCAGAACAGAAAAGTAAAGTATTTATTTTAAGGCTGATCAAAGTGAACATGTTAACTTTTCAAATTTTTTTTTTTTAGCTGAAAATACTCCCCATATTAGACTAGATTGAATCAGATTCAGAGTGTCCTTTTTAAACAAACCTCATGGACTGACTTGCGTGTATCCATGGCAAATCCTGCTACCTTTGTCTCCTCATGAACATGAAGTAACATTTAAAGTGGAAGAAAGCAGTTCAAAGTGAATGGTACAGTGTGGGATAGAGGGATTCAGCAATCCCATGTTTCTAATTGCAGATCAGGAGGAGGTGGTTTTGGTAGCAGGGTGGAAATATTACAGTCAAAGGGAGCCATCTGTTCCTCTTTTAGCAGGAGGGTTGCAAGAAATGCCTGAAATAAGGCATCAGTCACTGTCTGCCAGTGGGTGATGGAGGCTGTGGTCGGTGATGAGAACCAGCCCTGGCACAACAGCCCTGCAGAATTCGTTGGCATTTCTTCTACCTCTGAATCTGCCTCTTTGCACCGAGGCCAGGGAGTAACAGCACCATGTTTAAGAAAGGCTCGTGTACAGGAGGAAATTGTTCTATTAATTGCCATTGAGGTTTTAAAAAATTTGTACCACCTTGATCCAGGAAGCCGGGTGGTGTTCAGAAATCTTCGACTGCCCTGGAGAGGTGGCTCCAAGAACAGAAGCCAGGAATAATTAGATTTATGGATAACTTTTTTTCCCTTTCTTTTTGGTTATGCTACAAGTACACTAAAAGTTTTATAGACTTCATAAACCTGACTGGCACATACCTTTCCCCAGCCTGAAGGATCACTGTATATTACAGTGCTGGGCAGTGATCAATAGTACAGTCACAGCACTCACAAAAGGCTTAAGATCCAAAAGATGCACTAATGAGAGAGCACATTTTACATCTTGAATGTGAATTATTCTCCTGCAGCCTGAGTGCTGGAGAAGGGGAACTTTTCTATTCAGTTGTTCTTGCATCATGTCAGACACAAGAACTGAGGACTGAGGTAAGACTTTCACTGAAAAACTGAAGAAAAACTTCTTTTGAGGATGTTTTCTGTGTAGTGGGATTGCACTGTTAGTGTGTGAATTAGGGTCAGGCCGTGTTCGGTCCCCAGTCTGAGTGTTTTGCAAAACTTTTGGAAGCTGATTTTCAAAAAAATCCCTTCACTATGGATACTTGAAGGTAGGAGCAGTCATCTGTGATCTTTGAGCAGTGTTGTCTAGCTGGGGCTGGATCCAAACTCTCCGTGTGTACCAGTAGGAATAACCCGGGACATGCCCCTCTTCTGAACAACAGCAGGTTTGTGGAATGGCATTGGTTGAATTTTGGGAAATTTCTTCCAAGATGTCAAGTTGTGTGCCAGGGATAATCCGACCACTGGCAGTGGCACAAAAACTGATGGAATAGTCAGGTTTTGAGTACTGTCTTGTGCTGAGATATTATTTGCAACTTTAATACAAGATTCTTACCAGAAGAAAGTTATTTTAAAATGCTATGAAAATGTTTAAGTAATTGTCAAGATAAGAATTTGCTTTGTTGCAAGCAAATGATTTTGTAAAACATTTTTGAAAAGGATTTTGAACACCTTAGCTAGCAGGTTGTTCCAACCTTATCTTATTCCATACTAGGAGGGACAGTTTCACAGACATCTTGTGGGTGTTATTTTGTTTTGGTTTGTTTGTTTTAATTGAAGTGCTACATACTGCCTCTTTTTTTTTTTTTTTGTTTCTTTGCTGAAGAATATTAAACTAAATGTTAAGAATAACACACAAGCTGCTCATTTCACAAAACTCTGTGGCTGAAAAAGATTCTCAAAAGTGAGCTTATTTCTATTTGTGGAAAATACCAATTTTCCCCTGCTATTTGAATATCAAATCTGAAGGAAGCTTAAGGCTTGCTTTCAGCATATTGCTGTCTTCTGGGCAGCAAGCTGTTATCAGCATAGGTATTTCCTCTTTACCTCCTGTGGTCTTGCGTGTACTGCGCAGTCCTTGGAGAGCAAAATGAGGCATTAGCAGAGTTATTTGATGCCTCTGCCATCTGCTCTAATTTTCACTTTTTCTGCTTCTTTTGTTTCCCCCTCTTTTCTATTATTTTCTTTTATTCATTTTCTTTCTTTTTCTTTCTTTCTTTCTTTCTTTCTTTCTTTCTCTTTTTCTTTCTTTCTTTCTTTCTTTCTTTCTTTCTTTCTTTCT
>VWPU01012067.1:225673-254307 GCA_013398955.1 Callaeas wilsoni | reverse complement strand
TCTCTCTCTTTCTCTCTTTCTCTCTCTTTCTCTCTCTTTCTCTCTCTTTCTCTCTCTCTTTCTCTCTTTCTCTCTTTCTTATGTTTGGGTTTAAAAATGTCAACCAAGAGAAAAAGACATTTTATTGGGTAGTTCCAAATATACCGAGAGCTCTCCTTGGTGTTAACTCTGGAGTGTGTTTGGGACAGACTTCCATGTATCATCTCTTTCTGGTTTTGTCCCTCATGGATTTCCCTATTGAACTGCACATCTTTTTCACTTTGCTGGTGAACTGTTTCTCCTAAAGACATTCACTTAGATTAACAGTCCAACCCATCCTGATGTTCACAGGACATATTTTGCAGGTTTTATGGTGGTTTGTCTGCTAAAGGGTAGATGCAGAGTAAATGGCTTTCTATATATTTTTACCTTTCATTTATTTCTAGCAGCTTTGCTAATATGGACAGCCTGAAGAAATATATATGTGGCTATGAACAGGCTTGGTGGATATCTAAAATTTAAACAACTTCCTAAAGATGTGCCAGGCATGAATGTGAAAATACCAAATTTGCCTGGATCCTTCAGAGAGCTGTTAAGAAAACACTTTGTCTCCAAAACTGGGAATTAATTTGATTTGCAGTCTTCTTAGCCCCATTTGGCTTATGTGATATATGGATATATATAGATGTAAAAGAGACCTATATAATGCATGCATACATGCACAATAGCAACACATGCACATAAACATTTACAGTGTGCATTAAACTCCTGATTGATTTAGGCTTCAGAGAGAAGCCCAGGCTATGGATTTTTCAATGCTTCTCACAGTAGTATTTCTCCTTTTGTGTGGGAGGAAATAGCCACTGTAAAAGCAGGACTCCACTGGAATAATTAAAACCAATTAGGTCAGTATGTTTGTAAGTAGTCTAACAAAGTGTCTAGTGAAAAATAATCAGTGAAATTCTGGTAGTTCTGCAGGGGAACCTGGGAGGAGAATGAACACGCAGGGGAGCACCAGTCAGCGAGATGTGCAGTCCTCTAGCACTTAGCAAATCAGCTGACAAAGGGAGCTTTGAAAAGAAAATCAATTTAGGTAAAAAGAACGCATTTATCAGAGCTTGATTAATGATGCAAATATATCGCTGGGAAAACAAAGGTTTTCACGCGGCTGTTTCGGGGTGCTGGCTGTCCCCAGGACAGCTGCGCGAGCCGGCTCTGTCCTGCAGCGCGGGCCGTGCACGGAGCACAGCCTCAGTTACTGCCCAAACTGCCCGGGTGTGCGGCTGCGCACCCTCGGGGCTCCGAGGCTTTTCATGAGGACTCCATGGATGGCATCTAAGAAAAGAAAACCAATTATCAATCAGTTTAAATGTGGAATTACTGGACCGTGCACCCACCTTGGGAGGTGTTTGCAGTGTGCAGCTCAAAAAGACTGCAGCCCCCCAGCCTTGCGGCCTTTGGAGCAGCAGGAAAATGAGGAGCTGCAGGATTAGGCACACAGCCCATGTAGGAGATCCTGTGTATGTTTACATCTTTTCTTCAGTTCCTCATTAGTCTTCAAACTGGGGTGGGTTTTGTTTGCTTTGGTTTTTTTTAAACCTGGTTCTCAAGAGTTTTGTGACCCCAAGAGTTTGCTATTGTAGCAAGGAAATGATGCTCTTTTTTTTTTTTTATGAGCAGTAAATGTTAAATAAATTGAATTTTAATGTTTACTATGGTCCCAAAGGTAGGTAAAACCATTAGCTAACGACCATAATGATGAACAGATTTTATTTAAATTTGGAATAATATTTGATCTGCTATGCTATTAATGTTGATCCTGTTAAAAAAAACCCCTCTATAAATATAAAGGAATAAGTGTGATTAATGCAAGCAATATAAAGGTGAAAGCGATATAATCTGTTTGGACTGCAGTTTACTTCTGTGCAAGTTTAGAAGCTGAATCTAGCTAGAAAAGCTTCCTAGTTTGTAAAAGCAGAATAGCACATTACCCTACATTTGTCTCTTCCTTCGGAATATTCTTCCCTTAAGTTTATCTGAATGATAGAAAGGGATTAATAATTATCACAGAATGATCTTCCAGGATTTAAAGTTCATCGTTTTGTACATCAGAGGTTTGGTTTATTTTCATTGAAGGGATTTCAAAATCTACATCAGAAATATTTTAATGATGTTTAAGGTGTATATATTTATGCCTTTTCATATATCATCACGGAGGAAATCTCCAACATTTCATTTTTCTTGAAAGTAGTTTTTAATTGATAAAAATATAGGTGAGGTTTATGAAACAGAAAAGCCAACTACTTGTGTGGTGTTAGTTCTCAAAAACTGCTCAGAGAGATCTTGTTCACATGAGTTTCAGAGTTCCAAAAAACATATTTATGTACTTCCATGTAGCACAGAGCCTTGGGCCATTAGGTTATTCTGGTTACAGATGCTGCAGAAAAACAAGAGGTTATTCTGGTTACAGATGCTGCAGAAAAACAAGGGTGCTGTAGATCTGGACTTGGTGCTCTGGCATTTAGAAGACTCTCCCTGATCCCTTGGGCTCGGAATGCCAGAATGCTGCGAGTCCCACCTGCTCTCACAAAGCGAGGCTTTGCAAAAGACCCTCTGTGCTGAAATCTCATTTAAATCTTTTTTGTGTGGTGCTTGGGGCTGGATGCAGCCTTCACTGCTGTCGGAGGCTTCTCCGGTGCTGTTGAGGGAGCAAGAACAAGAAACCTGGGTCGTAGGGGCCTTCCAGGGTCCCCGTTAACATCTGGAGTTACACATGGAAGGAAATTGCAAGTCCACAGAGGCTCTGGAGAACAGCTGGAGCATGTTTCCCATAGTTAAAGGGATATCATTATCTTGAAATACAATCAAATTAAATAAAAATTGGCCTAAAAGTCTTTTATTGTTTCTAACCTTGGCTGTCCTGCTTTTGTTTTACAGCCGTGATTTATGAGAGAATGGGGTGATATCGCCAAATTGGTTGTACTTCATGTGGGTGCTGCAGATCCCAGCCAGATGCTGATGATAAATCCAGAGAAATTTTCCTTTTATCTTTTTTAGCATTAGTGAATCTGGGTGCTGTTTGGGCCAGGAGTGGTTGGGGCACTCTGTTAAAGCTTTATGTCCTTGTGACGTTGGTGACGGAAGCTCCGGGCTCTGAGATGAGGCTGCAGTGATTACCCACGTCCTTGAGGACTGACCTGGGCCTGCCTTGTGCCATGCAGACTCCAAAGCAGGAGGCTGTTTGCCACCTGAAGATGTGTTGTGCCATGTGAATCTGGCAAAAAAGCCCTGCTAGCACGGGAACATGGACCCCTTCATCCTGAACTTTGGCGGAGCTGCTCATGGGAGCATTTCGGGGTGAAGCCTTTCCTAGCTCAGCGCTTTCATTCAGATTTTATTTATGTATTAATTAAGAAGCTACCTTTTAAGAGACTCTTTAAATATCCCTGTGAAGAAGTACTGACTGTTTATGAGGGTTGAAAATGTTGCAGTCTCTGGTAATCCTCTCTAATGTCACCAAAATGTCCTAGAACTCCTACAGGCACTGGGAATCCCTGCGGGATGTGTGTGGGATGGGCAGCCCCAGGAGCAGGGATACTGCTTCTCTGTAAATGCTTGCGTGTGTAATGTGGCAAAGAAAGCTCAGGACATTCAGCTGTAAGGACTCGTGTGTTAAAAACTGAATTAATATATTGTCGTACAGATTAGAATGGAAGAACACACAGCCAGATCTCTAATGTCTTTTCTTTACTGTGCACATTGAATAGCAATTATTTTATGAAGATAGTGCATGGTAAATATTTATAAACAAAACAGGCAAACAGTGAGACCACAGTGAATAAATAACTGTAATATCAAAGTCCTCGCTATAATCCATAGTTCCTTTTTACTTTCACAGAGAGTTATACAGTTGTCAGTGTTCAGTTCCAATGGGGTGACACTGGATATGTTCTGGTTAATTTTTGTTTAATATCAAGGTAGTATCCTCGTTCCATGCATAAAAGCAAGTAATCTTGAAATATAGATCTTTTTTGGGGATAGTAATTACTGCTTCTTCACCAACTGTAAGAGTAATTAAGCCCCAACTAATGAGCAGCTTTCTACACTATAGTTATTATGCTCTATCTTAATAATACTTATCTCATCAAATAGCTTTCTTCCTTTGGAAAATAAGTGTCTAAATTCATTACACGTTTTACAGCTACTGGTCAGAAGAGCTTAATCCTTTTATCTTTTAAGGCAATTTTAGTTTCTTTCTGTTCTCAGGTGCATGTGGTTCTGTTTACATTTTTTACCCTCCTTAATTTGTCTTCTCTGGCCACCTTAGAACATAAACTTGCTTTACCTGCATGGCTGGGACTTTCATCTGAAATAATGACTTAATGCCAGGGATGGGAGATGTCCTGCTCTGAGGGCAGGTGTCTGTAAAGTGTGAATTTCATTCTTTGCCTTTTAATCTAACAAATTTTGACAACTGGCTTTTGGTCAGTTGGGGTTTTTTTGGTATTCCTTTTTCTAATAATTTAAAAGACCAGATTTTGAAACATCTGAAGCAGTAGCTACCAAAGTAGGAAGGAGCCCTGCATTGTGTGGTTCAGTGGGGAGCAGCTTGGAATAGAAATGGCCCAAAGAGGTGAGGCAGCACTGCCAGTTCTGGGAGTTTTATTGTTGGTCTCACAGTATTTGGTGTTTTTCCTTTAAGCCACAGCTGCTGGAGTCTTCTAATGAGAGGAAAATTCATCAGCTTCCATGTAAAAAGGCAGCAGTGGTTATGGGAGAGGAACTTGAGTGTCTGTTCCAAGTATTGCTGACTGGAGGAAAAAAAAGGTCACATAAAAAGGCCCCCCCAGGACACTTTGGTCATATTTTCATAATTAAATATCATATTTTGGAGATTAAATGCATAGTAGGATTGGGAATGCTGTAAACAGAGAGGCAAGTTCACCATCTAAGGCGATCCCTTTTTCTTCCCAATGTGTTACTGCAGCCCCTGTGCAAGACCATGGCTCTGTGTGACATATGGGCTGAGAGGAAAAGTCCCTGCAGGGGTAGTTTTAACACACCGGGGTGTTTTTTAGGTTGGTTTTTTTCTTTCTTTGTTTGTTTGTTTTTAATTTAGAAGCAAACACATCTTCTCATATGGGTTGAGAAAAATTAACCCTAATGCTTTGTTGAACCATGTTGCCACAATCTTAGTCAGGGCTAAATCAGGGTAGAGATATGAGAGAAATTGAAGTAAATCCTATGGTTACTTAGTTTTCCTTTTAAAAATTCTCAACAGTTTAGAACTGAATTTGTAGAAGCATTTTTAAATGAACTCGGGCTGTGGCATGTTTGCTTTAGGACCTTGTTTAGCAAAGCACTTAAGTAAATACATAATGTGAAGCCCATGAATGGTATTATATCTGTGCAATGGATTGAGCACACAAGTGAGTGCTCAGTGTCCAGGATATGAGGAGCCCTTGAACTGGAACTATTCACACAATTAAAGTTAAACATTTGCTGAAAAGACATTGGATTATTCAGCTATTTAAAGTAAAGCATGTGCTTAAGTACTTTGCTGAATCAGAGCCTATAAAAAGAAATGTTCACAAAAACATGTGAATGCTGAAAATGGAAACGAATGTCTAGTTAGCTGATATTGTGTGGCTGCACAAGTGGGCTAAAGCTGGGTGTGAGACCACTGTTGGCTGGGTTAGCTCTGTGCATGTCACATGCAAGCTCCAAGCTGCAGGCTTTACTCAGGAGTGTTTGTGCTGGCTGCCTGGGGTGAGTAAAACTGAAGTCTATTCTCAGGCAATAAATCCACTGCTTAGTTTGCAAGTCATCATAGCAGGAGCATTATGCTACATGATATGCATGCTATAAAATGCAAGGCTTCTCTGAACCACTTAATCGAGGCATAAACTGGAGCTGTGAGGTAAATTCTGAAGGCTGAGTGTGAGTAAAGATCAATAAGATGTGTCTCAATAACTCTTAAATTAATAAACTTCTACTACTGATTTACTAGCTTCTCTGTGTTAGTGGAGTTATAAGTGGTTACATCCAGAATTTAGTTCAGAATAAGCCCTGCTTGCTTTTTGGCTGCCGTGAAAACCTGACAAGACCAGTGAGACCAGAAGTAAAAGACAGCTAGTATCAGTCACTGATGGTTAAAAAGAGACATAAAAGCATTGGTGCAATCACTCTCACGAAGTTTTACTATTTGCATGAGCTTGTGTCTCTTAGAAAATAATCTCCTTCCAAAGGTGTGCACCAGGTTGTGTTTCTGAGAGCAGGGGCTGGTACAGGACATCACAACTGAGGAAGAAACAGGAATGCTGTGTGTGCTTCTAAAGCAGTCATTGCAAAAGGCCTGGAAAAGATACAAATCAATCCTATTTTACCAGAAAAAAATCCCACCACCTATTTAATTGCCAGATAGTATGAAGTATATGGGTGTCATCTGGAGTGCAGGTGTCACCCCCATTCTGAGGTAAATAGCAATCCATGGATTTTCATTGTTTTGCTCATAAAGACTGGAAGTGGCTCTGAGCCAGGCACTGAAAGGTGTTTGGCCCTTGGACACCCAAGTGGATCCATGTGTATTAGCCCAGCTCCTGGTATTGATGGGTTTGGTTTCTTTTGTTATTTCCCCTGGATTAGGTTCTTTTTCATATCTGTCAATAAAGTCAGGTGCTCTGGAGTGCTGCCAGGATCAGTTGCTCAAAGGTAGTGAGACCACCCAAAACAAATCAGGGGAGATTGACAAAAGATAGTAATTTTTTTGGTTTTTTCTTCTTTTTTTTTTTGTGTGTGTGTGTGTGTGTCTTTTTCTAGATTTTCCTCTGAAACCATAGAGCCTGGAAAGTTTCTAGTTTAAAATGCTGGACATAATTCGTTCTCATGAGACCTAGACTTCAGTCTCTTGAGTCCACCAACTGTGGCTTTAATAAAGTCATTAAATTGCTTAACACATGCTCTATAATCAGGAAGGTTGTGTTCAATTATATATTTTGGTCCTTGTTCCCAAATACTGCTTCCACGATTGCCTTAAAATACTTTGAATACTCCTAACTCATTCCTCTACATTTGTACTGGAAAGAAATTCCAGTCATGGATTGAAATCTATTTTGTATTTTACTTTGAGCAAAATAAAACTGGAAAGTCAGTCTGCTCCTCAAAAGGCTCCTCCCGAGTTCAGTGTAAGGTCATGGATACCACAGGAATACAGCCAGGTGCAGCGGTGCATTGCTCAGCATAGCAGGAGCTGATCTTGTCCCCACAGTGAGCCAGTTGGCACCTGGATTTTTGTAGAGTAAACTAATAAGGGTTGACCTGAAGGAAAAAAAAAAAGAACTTTTTTGAATATTTGTGTGTGGTGCTTAGGCTGGATCTGTTGATCTGTTTCCCTCCCTCCACTGCTTTTTGGCTGCTGCAAGTCCATTGACAAATTCCATCAGAGCTGAAAGAAGAAATCTAGGCTTTTGGAGGATATCTGTGATTCAGGAGAGACAGGATTCCTTTACACATCTCTGATCCAAGAAACATCCCCTGATTAAGGCAGTGGAGGGCTCTGTTTGGGTCTGTTCAGTGTTCTCATTGAATGTCCAGCCTGGCTGACTTCTCTAAACCATAGTTCTGGGCAGTGTGTGACCTTCTCTCTGGAGAAAATTGTCCAGCACCACTGCCTTTACTGATGACAACCCTCTGCACATGTCTGGATTGAGAACTCTGCATCTCCATCAAGGGAAAGTGCTGTGTCCTGAAGGTCACTTGCAGTCTCCACTGGAAGGCAAATAAGGACCGGGCTGGAGAGCTGGTGAGCTGGTGTAAGAAGTGAGCTGCAGATTGAAGCTTGGTGAGCAGTTAAACACAGGAACAACCTTTAAAAACCAAAACCAAAAAGCCACACACACTGACTACTCAAGATTTGAGTTCTTCAGTACTCAATACCTTTCTGAACAAGGTGAAAACTGTTTTTAAGGCTCTGAGAGGTGGCTTTATGAAGTGTAGTGACTCATGCTTGTCATGTCAGTATGTGTTATCCAACTGTTTCTTCTGGCATAAAACCCTGTTAGTTTTTTTTAGTTTTTACTGATACTGTAAGCATGGAAAACCTAACAAAACCTGAGATTCCTTCCCCTGGAACAGAGCAAGCTTCAGCAATTTTTGAAAATATAACAAGGGTTTCCTTGATTAAGTGAACTGTTTCAGACCTGGGTAACTATCAAGGATGACAGGGGTTAAGTGATAATTTATTTCTGATGAAAACAGAAAAAACAAAATCTGATCTCTATTTTCTGCATTAATATGCCAGTTAAGTGACTGGAAATACAGTTCAAGTAACATCTAGTTTGTAAATGAGTAAGGATTTCAGGCCTGGAGTAGAGAATCTGTACAAACTGTGCAGCAAAGGCTTCTCTGTTGGAGTGTGTGGTTTTGCATAACAGGTGAACTGAAAATGATGGGTATGACAGGAGCTATATTTAAATGAGCCGAGTTGAAAGCAGCACAAGAATAGAGGAAAATGATATACACAAATCACAGTGAATTCTGTCCTCCACAGATCTATTTCTTTTGTCCCAAGCAAAAATTGCTGTGATGGAACATGAGGAACAAACTTTTGTGACCGAATGAGTCGAAACAACAGTCTGAGTTTGGCAAAGGTACATGCCTTGTGGCATGTGAAGGGGAAAGAAACAAATGTCTTCTGGAAAAAACTGAGCAAAAGAACAGTTTGATTTTCCAGGACTTCAGAAGAATTTTTAAGGATTTTTTTCCTTATGTAGAAAGAAACTTCAAGATCACAATTTCCAGTGTTTTAGGTCAATACAGTCATAGAATTTCTGAGAGGTCAAAGTTGGAATGAAAAATACTGTGAATGGGTCTTTATACAACCAAGTTTCTGGGGTTTTGTCAAGTATCTTTGCTTATATTTTGGAGTTTTAGCTACTATTGACTTAAAGGAAGGATCAGGAAAGTGTAGAGCAAGTGATGTTGTTTTGTACAGCGCTGGCTGGACTGCAGCAGCGTGGTGTGAGGATCTCATGCTTCCCAGCCTCTGGTACTAGAAAAAGATTGTGGTGATTAAAATCATAGTTTAAGGCATACTCAAGTCAGAGGAGAGCCCCACAAGGCTGTGGTATCTTTATATTCTCAAGGGGAAGTCCTGGTGTTATCAAACTCAGTGCCAGTCTTGTCACATCAGTGACACCAGTCTGCACTGGGGCCAGCCCAGCATCCTCACACTGTTTCATCCTAAGTCACCATCTCTTTGTACCTTCACCTTAAATACAGCACTAGCTTTACTCCAGCTTTACTTCTTGATAATTACTGAGATGACTTAAATATTTCAAGTCATGTTCCTCAGTGGAGTCATTAGGTGGGGCATACAATAAATTTCATTTTTTTATTTAGGCAGTTTTCACTGCCATTACTCTAGTCTTAAAAGCACTCATGCTTTAAATAGCAATTTACCTTTTTTTTAAATTGCTGTAAAAGTCAAAATGCGTCGTTCTTCCATACTTCCAGAAAGCTGTAATCTCAGCTATGCTGCTTTGAAGTGAATCTCCTATTTGCATGGTTTGGTTTTTTCCCCCATTTTCTTTTGTACCACATGAATCCCATGTCTGTCCTTGTTACGTCAGGCTTCCACAAGGGACACTCAGGTTGATCTCTGAGCTCCTCCTTTCAGTGAGCATCTACTGCTCGCCAGATTTCTCCCCTAAAGAAATTTCCTGCGTGTTGAGCAAAAGTGGTAAAAATGATACGTTTTATTGTTACCTCTTAAGAAGTTCCTGCTGGGATGGGCAGTGTGCTGTCTGTTAGCATTGCATCAGAAAGAGCTGCAGTTTTCATAAGTAGAGCTTTGTTATGAACTTCATTTGACTGAAAATATTTTGCATGCTTAACTACCTGCTGGTGAATTTTTCTATGCCAAGTAATGTGTCAGGAGCTAGCAGAGCATAGTAAGTTAATTACTTGTGTGCATACTGTGAAGGAAAAGCAAACAGCAAGGCACTGGTGATACGAAGAATGAGACTTCATTTCAGTCACCAGAGATTGTGTTGTTAATGAATCCACTCAATCAGCAGGGAATTGGTAATGTAGATAAGCCCAGGTATGGCTGTGTACTGATAGGAAGATTAGTCCCTCAACCAAAACATTGTTTTTAGTGAGAGTTTGCTAATATTGAAGAGTTTTTCAAAAGCACCGGTGAGATAAAGTAACAGCCTCGATAATTACGGCTGTCTGGAAAAGACATGATGATTCTGATGATCTTCTAATGTGCTCTGCAGACACCAAATAAATCCAGTCTCTTACAGATTTCACAGCTACCTGATACACCCCGGGTTCCATTTTATGGTGTGTGTCACCCTGGGCTGCCCAATGCTGCTGTGACTAAAGAGCACAGGGAGGTGTGCTCGGAGCCGGCTGCTGCCTTCTCCACGCTGGACAGGGAGGGCTGTGGAAACACCTGCCCTGCTTCCAAGCGTCCTTGGTGGCAGCAAGGGAAGATGCTCCCACAGGAGGCAGCGGGAGCTGTTGGCAGTGAGGTGGAAGAAGAGGTGATTGTTGGGGAAGATGAAACAGGAAAGCCTTATAAATATGATTGCCTGGCAAAAGATGCTGAGAATAGGGAAACTGTAAGTGAGATTGATATGAAAGCAAGCGTTGAGATACCAAGCCTGAGTTACTGAACAACTGGAAAACAATGGTATGGCCGGAAGAAGGAAAACCTCTCTCAGTTGAACAATACCCTCTGCCTGCAGACAGCTCCAAGGGTCAGAGCAGACCCTACTGGCTGGGCAGCAGCGGTCCAAAGAGTAGTTTCTAGAGTTTAAAATGTAACACAGTATGGTAATATAACCATTCTTATAGGCTGTATGTAAATGCTATAGGATTTGTATCTTGTACTAGATTGGTTAATGGAAATTAGAATATTCAACACAGAAGAAGATTTATTGTATTGTAAACAAGAACCTCGCTCTCTTTTTACTACTTCTATTACTTCTTCCTCTTCTTCTTGCCCTTACTCTCTCTTGCTCTTACCTTTGCTTCTCTTGCTCTCTTACTTTTCTGGCCTGCAGCTGGCAGCTCCAAGCAGGGCCCCTACACCCGTGCGCTTCGTAATAAACTACACGCTCTAAGACCCAACCTCAGAGATCTCTCATCTCTAGCCGTCCCGACCGTCTAAAACAACCAGAAGCTGCTACAGTGATGCCCTCACATTGCCCTCAGGAAAATCCATGCTGGGAACAGCTGCATCCCAAAGCCTGCAAGCTGCGCTCCGGGGTGACCATCCCTATGTGAACGGTTTGCGTGGTGCTGGAGGAAAGAACTTTTATCCCAGCTAGGGTATCTTTTGGGGTTTTTTTTATTTAACTTGGTGCTTGAATGTGCACCACAGGGACTGTGGGAGTGAATCTCCTGCAGCGCTCACCCTGGCTCCATCCATCACAGCAGTTCTGTGCAGCCAGCTCTCTGCAGGAGCTGGTTTTCCCCCACAGCGGCTGCTCAGGGGTGTGTGTGCATTTCCCTGCCAAAGGGTCGTGCTGGCAGAAGGGAAGGGGCTCTGCCTGTCCTGGCTGGGCAAAGTTCTGGGGCAGGAGAGGGGCTACTGACAGGTTACTACCTAAAATTCATCTGGAGAGAAGGGGTACAAACAAATAACATCCACATTAGGAACGTTAGGTCCTTTTCATGACTTTGGTGTGTTGGTTTTTTTGGCTTTGTTTGGTTTTTGGAGGGGTTTTTTTGGTGAGTTTGTTTATTTGTTTTTTCCTGGCTCTGGACTTTCCTATTGGAAAACTAAAGCTGGTTTGGAAGAGTTTAAGCCATGTAGTGTAACATACTGGAAATGACAGATGTAGAACAAAAATGGGAAAACCGGTTGTAAATGCTCTCTGTCAGCCACAGAAGCAGTGCCTTCTGATGGAGTACCTCAGGCTGGACGCTATGGCTGCTTATTGTCTTCCTATTCATTCCTCTTAAATTAATGGTAGAAACATAGACTGAATGTTAATAGAAGTTGAGGCCAGGGTTCATGATGTGTCATTAAGTAAAAGCTAGCAATCTCCCAGAAACTCTCCTGGGAGCTATTTTACTGGTGCATATTAGTGAAAGGGACAGCTGGATTGAGAAGGCTGTTAGAACAGAGATGCCATTAAGAACCTAGTTGGGCAAAAGTTGATTTTCACCTAAAAAGGCAGTATCATGGCAAAGCCAGTATTTGTCAAGATTGAAGGAATGATTTTGGGGACCGTAGTGTTTTCTGTGATGTAATTAAACTATGAGGTCCTAATCTGGCGGCTGTCTCTGGTCAGGTTAGGATCAACAAGGGGTTTTGAAAAGCTGAGGGTGAGATGTTTCAACAACAGATAATTTTGTCTTCCTGGCTTTATTTTTTAAATCCACCCTCTGCTTAGGACACTTCTGGTTTTTGTAAATGTTAAACCTGAGCCAAAGCACCAAGTGAAAATCATTTTTGTAGCAGGTTTTTTTGAAATGATGAGTACTTTTCAGCAGTGCCTCTGGATAGGCTTTATTGATACCAGCCCTCCCTCCTTTTATTCCCTTTCTATATTGCTCTGTACTCTCTGTGGGTGTTTTATTAACTTGCATCCTGCAAAAATTCAATAAAAATATACAGTTTTTTCCTGTCTTTCCTCCTCTTTTTCTTTTTTTTTCATGCTGGCTTTCAGAGACAGAGCTCTGGGGAGGGCTTCTTTGGTTAGTTAGGAGGAACAGATGGGAATCAAGAAAAGGTACTTTCTGTTCCTGTACCCACCCAAATTGGAGGTAATTAAGTTACAGTGATGCATCATTTACGTTAGCAGTTTCTTTGGTGAGATCAAGCCTATTAAGGGTACATGTGAGAAGTAATAGGACTCAAGTCTTTGGTGCTTTGAGAAATAACTGGAACTGGGCTTTTTCTAAATGCGTTTGCAGGTACCCTGGTGCCGAGATCTGTAGTGGGACAGTTGAGTCTTGCACAGCTTTTTATCTCTGTAGCTCTCTTCAAGTTCTGAGCGATCCCTGCATCTGCTCTGATGAGACAGGTGAGCTTCTCCCTTTATAAAGGAAGGGAGTGAAATGGAGCATGCAGCTCCTGGTGGTAGGAAGGAGACAGAGAAGCAAGATGGGAATTTTAGATTCCCTGACGTAAATGTCATGGCTTATTACTGTCACTGTTGTTCAGTGTTCATGTCTGAGCCCTTGGGCAGGTTCAGCAGCATGGGAGCATTGATGCTCCAGCAGGGTCTCAGTCAAGCCCTCAAACATTTCATGATCTCTGGTTTAAAAACCATTAAAGGGTTCCTGAGCCCATCATGTCTGTTCTTGCATGTTTTCTTCTTGCCTCACTACTCCTGCAGCCTGAGGTCCGTCTCCCACAGTTTCAGCTCAGCAAATGCTCCCAGGCTGCTCCCCAGTTTCAACTCCGGATCCTATGGGGACTTCACCTGCAGTGTGGTGGTAAGGTCGTAGGCACAGAGTGGCAAGCTGGCTGCTTGTCTTCCTGGCTTTTGCCTGCTCCGAGTGTTGACAGTGGTGGCTGTAATCAGCACTGAGCCAAATTCAGGTCCTCTTCTGTCCCTTTCTTTCAAAAAAGTCTCGTTGAAGCCCCCGAAGCCTCCATCTGCATCCAACAGCTCTTGGGTGGGAAAGTTTCTTGCCCAGTTTCTTCCTCTTGTTTGCTCAGATTTATTTCCTCAGAGCTTTGCTCACACTGTGCTTTCTCCTTGGAGTAGCACAGGTGGAACCATGGTTTACGTCAACATTATATGAGCTTGTGCTTTTTCATATGTTTAATTCTGTGAAACACCAGACTCATTTCTTCTTTTATCTTTGCTCTCTGGAAGAAATGACGTTTCTTTTCTTTCTCATGGGAAGGTTGATCACCTTTCTGGTGTGTTAGTGCCAGCTCTGGAAGATGGCCTTGGAGAAGAAAGCATGAAGCTACGTGTTACACAGAAGAAGAGGTTAGCCCAGGGGGCTGCATCTGTTCAAGTTTGAGATGTTTTACATTGTGTTTGTCTTACATTGTTCAGTTTAAGCTTTTTGAGGCGACAGCTGTTTGCTAGTGAGGTTTGGAAGAATGGAGCCCCTCTTCCCCCTGCTGCATTGGGGCACTGCAGCAAGACAAATACCCCTCCTGTCAAGGTCCATCATTATACAGCTATTGCCCTGTAAAGGAAAAAAACGATAGCTGAAAAGGGAGACCCTTCTCCAGGGAAGCTTGTCCTGGATGTGACCTGTCCAGTGCAGCCGTCCCCTGTCCAGACACCCATTACTGAAATCTGTCTCTTCCTCCCAACAACACAAAGTGCTCTCACTGAGCTACTGCATTGATTCGTGATACATCTTCATTCTGTAATTTCCATTAGGATTTATACTTTTAAAAATTATATTTAGGAAAAAATCTATTTTTATGTCTGTCCCTAGTCTTCATAGGGCTTTACTGAGCTAGTATAGGAATAGAAGAAAGTTAATTTACGATGCCTTCATATAAATTAATCTCCTGTTTTTTCCTTATATTGTAAGTTATCACCTCGTTTATTATATGCAGCTCAGGGTGAGCAGTTTTTAAAAGGCCTCTGACAGTTATGAAATGAATGGTGTGAGATGTCAGATACATTTATTGAAAATGTAGAAAATTATAAAAAACAGAGGATGTAGATATACATTGTCTCAGTCACTTGCCACCAGCAGGCACTTTCAATACCACAATTTATCCTCCCACTCAGTGAGTTCTGCATAATAATTTCATTGATATTGTTGTGCTCTCTGCTCAATATAAATAATTTTGAAATATTAGTTGTAAAATTCAATAGGTCATTAGGCAAGTCTATCTAGAGTTTATTGTGTGAGACACCCCTGATAAAGCCCCAAACTATTTTGCCAGCACAGCTAAACTTAGTACCATTTCCACTTTTGTGTGGTGGTAAATTATTCAGCTCACAAATGCTAAAACTTGAAATGTTTATGGAAAAAGCTTGTTTTAGTAATTGCATTTACTCCACTTTTTTGTGAGCTTCCTGCAACATTAGTCCTGAGGTCCTGGTGTTTCCTAATGTTGGATATTTATCATACCTTTGTGCCACTGGCAGGTTGATAGGTACAGTGGGAGCTTCATACAAGATTCATGGTAGCTTCATACTTTTTTGAGAAACAGAATTGGGGTGCAGGAAGTCTATATATGAGTGGGGGGAGATATATATTAAAAAACCGCTACGTTTGTGACTGTGTAGTAGAGAATAGTTCACTAAGGAATACAAAGGTTGAGAACGTACAGTAAAAACTTCACCAAAGGTAATTGAAGGTTAGGAAGTTTAATTAAAGAACCCAGCAATAACTGCAGCATCTGTGGATATGAAAGTTTAAGGAGAACATGCACGCCACTCTGTCTTTCAGTTTAAAAGCTGCAGACATTATAGGATAGTTTATATTTAGGAGCGTGATTTAAAGACTTTCTTTGCATCTGCCACACTTTGGCAGTGTGACAGCATCACTGACACAATCAGTTTGGAAGATCAGCTTTCCTTCCCCAGCCCCATGGCTGGGCAGTGCTGTAGCTGTAGCTGTGGTGGCATCGGTGCTTCTGTGCTGCTGCTGCTGGTGGCTCAAAGGTTATCTAAATCCATCCCCTTTCTGTTCCATCTTCCTGTGTTCTGTGTTTGTTCCAACAAGTACTCGCCTTATCGGAGATTGTTTGAGATCATTCTTGGGGAAAGTTTCTTTCAGATTCTTTGACTTCTCAGAAAACTGTCCCTGGTTGTTTATGCCCCTCCCGTGCCTTGCACACCTTCCCTGCACCCAGCTTGCAGGTTGGGTGATGCTTAGACCTGTTTGGCTCTCAGCAAGCTCTTCAGGATCTTGCTCTTGGTATTCGGTCTCATTTTTTTCAAGCAGTAATTGGAATTTTCTGCAAGCACGAGTGTCTCATGTTAAACAGAGTGATGACAGAGAATAATAAAATGAAAAGCCCTTTTCCCCCAGGGCAGGAAATCTTTGTTCAAAGCAGCACTGTGAACTCTTAACTACAGGCTCTCCTTCTTCATCTCTTTGATTTTGGTATGCCATCACTTTAGAGCAAGACAGTATAATTTCAGCAACTTTTCCCCCTAATATAATGATTTAACAACCTAGTTGCTTTCTCTGCAATGGGAAGACCTCTGAAAGATGCTACTGATTTTTATCAAGGCTTTCAGGGATTTTTATACCTTTACCTCTGCAGCCTCATGCTAAATCAATCAGCAAGAGATATGTCATTCAAATAATTCTTTTTGGCCTTGTATCCAAATGCAGTCTTTAGGCTTCATCCTACAGATTTCACTTTATTTCTGCTTCCCAGGAGGGGACTGGAGGTGAGAGAAGAGGGTAAAGGGAGGCTGATTTTTCAGCCACTCTGGATCTGCAGTACATGCCTTGCCTGCTGTCACTATTTACATGGCTTAAGCACCTTCTCTGATGCCTTCCTGGGCTTACTGATACAGCTCCTTTTAAATGGCAAACAGTGATGACGAGATCTTCTGGCATCAAGTAACAGCTTCAGGTTTTTTGGTCCCAGATAACAGAGAGGAACCCCAGGACTGAGATTTCTGAAGGATCTTAAAATGCATTCACTTCTGTAGTGAATTTCATTGATACTTGTTTGTTTAAAACAGTTTTTTCCTGTTTGAAAATCCAGCCTGCTATTGAAGTTCATTGCTTTGTAGCTGAGCAAGGGCACCTCTTCCTTGTTCTTTCTCTGTGTGGAAGAAAGGAACTGGTTTTGTTTACTGATGGTGACATTTCAGTGTTTCTTGAGATTTGGCTCGTGACGGAGCAGTTCAAGTAGGACAGAGACTTGGAGGCAGAGATTCAGATCTGCAGCGTTGCTCAGCTAAATGCTGGAACGGTTGGGCAGGTCATAGCTGCCAGTCCATGAAAAGGGAAGCATCTCCATTTATCCAGAGCTTGTAAAACTTGCAGAGGTTCTTACCTGCTGTGGTCTCTGAAGTCTGCAGGCTGCCCCTCCAGAGCTGTGCAAGCAAAGGCTGGGACCTCTGTTTTTATTTGAAGAGGAAACATTAATTCATTCCATTGGTCCCTAATAACTGGTTGGATTTTGCCCTAAGAGAAACATGGAATTTCCTCCCATATTAAGATAATGGGATAGGCTGTCTCCACGAAGTGTCCAAGCTAATTGCAGAAATGAGGGGATTTGATTGCTTTGCAATCATTATTACCATTTTCATTCTAAAATGAAAAGTAAAGAGCCACTGAGTACAGACAAAGATTTGTCTGAGGTGATTCTGTTAAAAAAAGAACCAAGAAGATCAAATAATAAAAAACCTCCAAAACTAAAACCCCTAATCTAGTTCTTTCCATGTCAGGTCTGAGATTTAAATTCACATTTTTGTAAAAATGTTTAGAAAGCAAGTGAAATTTTTTTTTATAAAAAGTTGATATTTTTACCTCTTTCCCAACTTACGAATGAATGATGAAAATCACATTACTCAAAAATTGCTAATGTCTATTAAACTATATCTTACTATATAAGTAAGATATAGTAAGATATATAAGATATAGTAAGATATATATCTATATCTTACTATATCTGTAAAGATATATGTGTTACACACCAGTTTATATCAGAGTAACTGATCCATTAATGTAAAAGTTATGTAAAATCAAGGAAATGACAGTGTTTTTAAGGACAGATGTTTTAAACAAAAGACTGGGAGAAAAACAAATATATTTGATTTTTTTTTTAAAGTGGAAGATTTTATACAAGCTTTAATTACATTTTGACAGAATACATTACTTTAATGGTTTTTCATTAATGAAGACTGCTCATTGCTTTGTACAGTAAAAAGAAGAAAAAAGTAATCTTGGATTATATTTAAGGAGCAGACAGTATATTAAAAAACTATTAAAGTTACGGCAGTCATTGACAGAATGATTTTGCATGAGAAAAGAATCTCGGAAGTGTCAGATAATTTCAGACAAGGATGGGTGATAACATCTCTGGCCTGAAGTGTGGCTTGAAACGTGCGTGAGACCCCATGTGCTGCTGAGCTCCCTGAGCCCAGCTCTCCTGTCAGCCTTGGAGCAGGGGCCCTTCTGTCCCTGATTTCAGCAGAGGAGAGTTAATTCCGCAGAGACCTGGCTGCAACCCAAGCACGCCCTGCTCCTGCTCCATGCTCTTGCCTGATCTGGGGTGGATCCTCTCCTGCCCCAGCGTCGTGGGCCTTCAGCTGATGGACCCAAGCCCGCGGTTTCCTGGAGGCAGGACACTGACTTCAGTTCCTGAAGATGCCAAACATTATCAGTTACCATTCTTTCTGTGATGCCCCTG
Source organism: Callaeas wilsoni (assembly GCA_013398955.1). Lineage (NCBI taxonomy): Eukaryota > Metazoa > Chordata > Aves > Passeriformes > Callaeidae > Callaeas > Callaeas wilsoni. The sequence continues at coordinate 236,003 of VWPU01012067.1, read as the reverse complement.
CATCAAATATTCCAGCTCCAGGCTGGGCCTCTCTGATGTTTACTTTTGCCTGCAGGTTGTCCCACCATCTCAATGGAAATGTGTATTATTTATTAACACGGGTGTGGGCTCTCAACTTGGTTTCTGAAAACCGAATTATTTATCAGCCTTAAAAGGCCAACTCAAATTCATTTGAAATTGTATTTGATTAAAGTCACCATGCTTACTGTTGGAAAAATGAAATACAAATAGCCATAAGTTCCTGTGTTTCAGATGGGTAAATGTCACACACAGAATTACAGGATTTCTTTTTTTAACTAGGTGTAAGTGAAACAGAGTCTTTATTTAGTGTCATGTTTTTATTTAAAAGCATTTATTTAAAGTTCTAAAAAACAAAGAATTCAATAAAGCAAGACAGGTGTAACTGCAAATGATTAATGATATAATTCTCAGTACTTTATAAAGTGTCTAACGCTGAAGAGATTTATACAGTGCAGAATGGCAATTGTGCTTTGATGGAAGGAATAGGTAATCAATATCTGCAAGCTTGGAAAAAGTGTTCTATTTCCTCCTCTAATGATATAGGGCTTCTTTGCAAAGCAAGGATGTCTGGAGCATGAGACACTTGGAAGAAGAATTAATTTGAAATCTGTAGTGGAAGATCAGTTTTAATTGAAACTGCACTTGAATGTCCATGGAAAAAACAGGCAGTTGGGCCTGAACCCTTCCGCTGGCTACCTGGGAATTCGTGAATCCCACTGCACTATTCTTGATTACATTTTATAGGTTGTTGAGCGCTTTTTTTTTTTTCTGGGTAGGGGATATAATTTATTTAGTTTCAAACTCCAGAGTTTTCCTCTGCCCTCCCTGGCCTGCCTTCCCCTTTCCGCGCTCGCTGTTAAATCCGGGGCGGCCCCGCTCTGCGCTGCTGGGAACGGCGGCGTCGGGGTCGTGGCCTCTCTGTCTGTCCAGAGCCGCAGCCGTAACGGTGTGGGCCACACTGCATGTAGCCATTTACGTATCAAAAACCTGGGAAAGAAATGAATGGCCAGCCTAGCCACTTATAAAATCCTGGGCTGATTTTAACTAGCAGGTCTTGAACCTCTAAATCGGAGCTTAGCTTTATGACTGTAATTTGTGATGTCAGGACTTGGAGTCACAGCACCAGCACTAAGCTGAGGTTTTGAATTGCTGAGAGAGTTTCATTGCGTTAGGTTTTTTTTTCTTTAATAATTCAGCACGAGTATGGAAACATTTTATGCATGGAAACTTATACTGTCACATGAAGAAAGCAGATACTGCTAGGCTTTATTTTGTTAGATTATAGATTAACAAGCAAGCGAAGCTACTGTGTTTATAGAAAGAGATTTATTGCTATTAAATTAATTCAAGCAAGTTAAATTAATTTAAGAAAAAAAAAAGCAGACTTGTTTTTTAAAATGAAACACAGCCTTCGAAGGTCTGTGAAAAACTACGTTTCAGCAAGAGTCAGTTCAGGTACCTAAGTCACTTGAGGTTTTAATTCAACATGGTGGTTTGTTTGTTTACCCTTATGGCTTATTTTATTCATTTTGACAAGGCAGTTTTCACTGCAAATAGGTTGAGAGCTGGCTATACTTAAAATAAATAAATAAATAAATAATTGTGACAAGATGCATGGAAGAAACCCTACAGTCCCTGCTAAAATAAATCTGCCTACTTAAAAAAAATTTTTAAAAAAGAAAAATTCCTCATTGACACCAGAATACTTAAAAAAGAAAAATTGGAGTGCACAGCTCCCTTTGAATACACAGCTGAAACCACTGTGATAGCCTCTGTGGGCAGAGTGCTTTTGAAAAGCTCACCCCTTGTTTATAATAAAGCCAAAAAACAAGAGCTGGCGGGTTTGATTATGTGTAGCGCTAAATATTTAAAGCAAATTCCCAAATTTCATGGGGTAGATGCAAGGTTATATGTAAAGTAAATCTGAATTTCCAATTAACTCACTACAAACAAATTACTAAGAGCATCCTGATTGGGGAAAAATAGCTGTGTTTGAGCAGAAGACATTTGGTTTTCCCCATGCAGGAGTTTTAATAATTCTGTTCTCCTTGGTTGTGGTACATTGGGAAATAATTGAAAGCAGCTCTTGCTGACAATATAAATTGAACCCCGAGATAAACAAAACTGATTTTTAACCTGGGCAGATGATGTAAATGAATTTAAAGGATATTGCAATTTTGCCTAATTGTACTTGAAAGTAAAATTTTCTTAGTGTCGTTTGGATGCTAGACAGCATTTGTGTGTGATGAGTATAGCAAAACCTTGCTATTGATTAAGTGTCCTGCACCAGCTCATGAGAAGAGAGCATGAATGCACTTTGCAGCTAGACAGATTAAAACCCAGGGGCCAAAGAAACTGCCCTTCCCAACTGCTGGGTTTGGATGGCACTAATTGAATACGCATACGCTTCTCGGGTGCAAGGGTAATAAATGCACATTGGTGCATCATTCCCTGCCGGCTGCCTACCGAACACACCTGCTGACTGTGTGGGTCAGAGGTGTGACACAGCTGTGCCGTCAGGGCTCTCAGGACAGCAGAGTTCAGCTGTGGGCTGTAACTTGGTTTGGGTAGTTGAGCTTGGGCAAATTGCTTCCCTTCTCAGCCATCAATTTCCCTGTCTTTGCATGAGAATAATGTGGCTGATTCCTGCTGTAAAGCACTTCAAGAACTGTGAGCAACAAGTGCTTTACAAGAAATCTATGCTGTTATTTCAAGAGCTTAAACCACTGTTTGCACTCATAGGAAGATAAGCTCCTGTTAATACAACTTAAGGGTTGGATAGGGAGGTTATAAGGAAAATTTGAAATTCATTTTAGATCCTCCTAAGTGTGGTGCTGAGGGTCCCTGGTGTTCTAGTACATCTAAAGCTGGTATGTGGTGTGGATGACAAGGTCTTTGCCTCAGACCTTTTATTTTTCCATATTATTTTAATTATTCATCAAAAACAGAAAACTCATGTAAGAAAAACAACAAAAGAAATTTACTGTTTATTCCTGACAGGTCATTGTCCTGTTTACTTCTTCCAGAGTAATTTTTTTCCATTGTTGTTTTCTTCAAATTTACTAACATACATTTAGTTAAATTCTTTCTTTTAATCTTTTTTGGCTTCAAAACCAAAAGAAATGAGATCATTAATAAAGATAAGATTATCTAAGCGTAGTATTGCAAGAACACAAGTTAATGTGTGGCTGTTACATTATTGGTCCATAATGAAAAGATAAACTATACAGTAATATATTAAGGCTGGAGCTTTAGGGAAGTTCTTGGAGCAACATGATAATTGATAACATATGCACAAGGGGAGCTTGGGAACTGCAGAAAGTTTTATAGAATAGTTGTTTTTAAAAAAGGCCATTGTTCATCACTGCCAGAGGCAAAGTTGGAACACGGCACAAAGTCAAAGGACTTCAGTCTCCTCGTAAGTTTACAAATCTTAACCTCTTTAAAACGTTGGAATTGTAGCTGTGCTGGAGTTACCTGGGGAGCTTAAGTGCTTCATCCTCACACTTAGGAGTTACCCAGCACTGCTGAGCCACTGGATGTTGACATGGGTGTTTTTTAACAGGCACCTATGGTCCCGAGCACTGGGTGACTTCCAGCGAGAAGTGCGGGGGGTCTCACCAGTCTCCCATAGACATCATAGACCACCTGGCCCACGTCGGAGATGAGTATCAAGAGCTGCAGCTGGACGGTTTTGACAATGAATCTTCAAACAAGACTTGGATGAAAAACACAGGAAAAACAGGTATGTTCTCCTCTGCTTGTCTCCATAGCCTGACTGCAGTCAATTAAAAATTCAAGCCATGTTCCACTCTCCTCCTTTTTCATTGTTCTGTTGTTTGGGTTTTGTATCTTTTTTTTTTAATGTAATTTTTCACTTGGAGCCACCTACCTCTGCCCCTGCATTCTGTGCAGAGCTAGTTCTGCAGATTGATTTTAAGGTGGTTTTTTATAAGGGCTGCTCTTTTTTTGGTTTTTTGGTTTGGTTTTTTTTGTTGGTTTTTTTTTTTTTGGTTCTCAGTCTAAACTAATTCTCTTGGTAGTCAGTTATTCCTCAGAATAAAAGGCAGTGTAAGAGTTTCAAGGTGTAACCTTGAATTATCAGCTTTGGGAGGCTGTAACACCTAATCCAAAAGAATGCTGAGATGCAGGGCTCGGGGGGAAGGAAAGGGGAAGTCTTAGAAATTGGAAGATTTTAGAGAAGAAAGAGCAATAACTGCTCAGAGTAGTGGGGGCTTATTAATGTGTTTCTGATATGATTATAGCACAGTATTCTTCACTGAACTGAATCCTTTTCTGCTCTGTCTGTTCTGGCTTTTAGAGAAAAAAGAGCAGGCATGAGTACTGCTTATTTTTACCAAAACAGTTCAACGAAAGGTCAAGGTTGATTTATATGCAAAGCCGCGTGCATTTGATTACTCTTTAATTCTAAAAATGTTAAAAGCAAAAATTATAAGGCCACCCTCTTCATTTGACAAGGTCAAGTATTTTTAGGGAATTGGATTAAACCACTAATTAATTCAATTTTATTTATTGGAAGTATATTTTTATCTTTATTAACATCTGACATGCATCTCTATGGTGCTGTCTGTACCATGTCCCCTGTCACAGGTCTGCTAGCAGGAGCCAGGGCATGTACCTGCTCTGGAGCTGGTGGCACAGCTGTGCACACAGCGTGACCTCAGATACACCCATCGGCTCCAGGGCACTTGGGATCTGAGCCACGGCCTGGAGTCCAGCAAGCGCCTCAGATCCGGCTCCAGCGGTTCAGGATCTTAGCAGGAGCTGCTGCCCCTCAGATGAAATGGAGTGGCAGACTGTGAGCCTGTTTTCTTTCACTGCAAAGCAAATCCAGTTAGCATAAACCACCACCAAGCATAGCTGGGGGTTTTGCTGCATTTCTCGGGTTTTTTTCCCAGCTTCACTGAGAACTGCTCCTGTTTGCTTTGAAATCCTGACTTTGTTGCCCTTGGTAGCAGCATGAGGTTCAGGCAAGGTTGAATGCTATGGAAATTTGGTGCTTAATTAATCTACTCACGTTATGCACCCTGCCCTTTTTGGTCAGAGAGGCTGTTTGTGGTAATCAGCAATAAATGTTATTAGAAAGACCATGAAAAAGTGATGGTGCTATTCTCCTAAGAAGGATGTTAATGCTGCCCCATACATGTAATAGTAACATTGCTGAACATATAATAGGAAACCATGTTAGAATCATAGAATTATTTAGGTTGGAAAAGACCTTTAAGAACATTGATTCCAACCATTAACCCAGCACTGCCAAGGACAGCACTAAACCATGTCCCCAAGTGCCACATCTACACGTCCCCTAAATACCTACAGGGATGGTGACTCCAGCACTTCCCTGGGCAGCCTCTTCCACTGCTTGGCAACTCTTCTGAAATTCTATCTAACCTAAATTCTTTCCAATTTTCTTCTAATATAATTCTTTCCAATCTAAACTTCCCCTGGCAACACTGGAGGCCATTTCTTCTTGTCCTGTCACTTGTTACTTGGGAGAAGAGACTGACCCCTCACCTCCTTTCAGGGAGTTGTAGACAGCAAGAAGGTCCCCCCTGAGCCTCCTTTTGTCCAGGCTGAGCCCCCCCAGCTCCCTCAGCGGTTCCTCATCAAACTCATGCTCTAGACCCACCCCCAGCTCCGTTCCCTTCTCTGGACATGCTCCAGCCCCTCAATGTCCTTGTAGTGAGGAGCCCAAAAGTGAACCCAGTACTGAGCACAAGGGGACAGTCACTGCCCACGTCCTGCTGGCCACACTATTGCTGGTACAAGCCAGAACTTTGTTCTGTTGAACTGAAAAGTGCCAGCAGATTTTCTGGTCTCGGTGCAGTTGGCAATGAAAGCTGAACCTTCAGTCTTCTCTGCTGGGTGATTTTAGCACTGCTGCTATATTTGATTTCCTCACCCATTGGGGTATGGATTTTTGCTGACAAGTTATTGCTTCTCAGAGCAACAGTAACTGTCACTTTTCTTGGTAACTTACGGCCTTTTACTGGTAACGTGAAGACTCTTTTTGCCTTGCTGTCAGCCCTGATTTCTTCTGCTGAGCTCCTAACCCCTCCCTTGTTTTATCAAGTCCCATTCCTTTTCTTGGTTTTCTGACCTTTTGAAGAAACTTGCCTGGCATTAATTTTTAAGGTGGTAAGTGGAAGAGCAGCAAACCAAGTGGGATGTTTTGGCTTGTGGGTAGAAGATAGAGGCCGCCTGTGCCATAAATCGCATGCGTTTTGGCAGCAGAGTCTTGGAGCAGATGGCCACACAAGACCTTCGTATTGCAGACTGACAGAGACAGTAAACTAAATGACTGTTTAAGAAATGATGATGGATGTAGAGGGCATTTCTCAGCAATTAATGACTGGTTTAAAGAGACAGGGGTCCGTGGGAAAGCCAAAGGCCCTTAACCTTAATGCTCATTAACTGGCAGGAAATAACGTTGCTTGGGTTATTGTTATTGCTGTAGGACCTAGTAATTTTTTTTTTATGATAGAACAATGAGTTATTTTTAGGCTCTGAAAGGTAATTCTGTTTAGATTTGTTCTGCTCTTTCTTGTTTGTGTCCCCCCCAATCAGGTAAAGGGCAGACAATGTACAGAAAACAGCATTGCATTCAGAAAATATCAATGGATTTTTTAGGTCTCTGTCTTGACTAGAAGTTCTTTGGTTCACAATTACATTGGCAAAGCTTTAATGTGGGTTCGATTTCATCACTAGAGCAGCTGGCCATAGTACAAAGTGCTAGAAATCACTTGGAGGATATACACACATTTCATAGTTGTATTTGCATTAATTGTGTTCATACCAAGAACTTTTGAAATCAGGAGAATTCTGCTTAGAGAAACTTAATAAAATTTCTACCAGAAATGTGTTTTTGTTAAATATCTTTCCTATGTGATGTGCATCACTCTGACTGGTCCTGACCATCAGAGTCACTCTGCTAGGGCAGGGGAAGAGCTGCTTTGAGTCCAGGTTTATTCCTGCTCTCACGGGGGTGATGGGCATCCAACACCAGCCCTGAACCTGAAAATGACATCACACAATTGTGGTCCTGGTGGCTGCACACCTCTTGGTTTGGGTTTGTAATCTCAATTATATAGTATTTTAAATTAGTGGGCTTTGAGGGTTGATTCCTTGCACTCTACAGAAATCCTGGGATAAAAGCAGTGGCTCCCAAAGCCCATTAAGGTGATATTTGGTTATTTTAGTCCTGAATACCAGGGGTCACAGAAAAAGGAGGGAAGCTCCTGGCAGTAAGGAGATGCTGCTTAGCTGGGAAGGTGATGAGAACATGTGTCATACAGCTCAGCAGTGTAAAAAATACTGTAAAATGAACAATTAGATGAACATTTCAGATTGTACATCCTCCTAATTATCCTTTTAATTATTCATCTAAAACAAGTAAAATGACCCCTGACAGAGCCATAAATTATTTGGGAACTATCAAATATTTATTAGATGCAATTGAATCTCCACAGAGGTTTTTTACAGATGCATGTGAATCTGCTTTGCTGTATTCCTCATCTCCTACAATTTCATCTACGAAATTTGTAACTAACTGAATTAGATTTTTCACCACTTAAAACACTGCTGAGCTCATTGAGAATTTTTTAGGGGAGGTAGAGAGCAGTGGTGCTTTCAGTCACTTATGTTTCACGGATTTGGTGTGAGCAGACAGTGACAACCAGCAGTTCCCTGGCTGACACAGGCAGTATCCTATAGCAAGTTCTGCACCACGCATCCTCCTACCCAAAGCACCTGGAATCAAAGGGAGTGCTGAAAGAAGCAGAAATCATGGAAGAAAAGAGCCCCATGGTTTTGCTGGCGCAGTTTAGAAACATCTGAACGTCTCATGCAATTTAACATTTAGATGGTTTTGACACAAACCGTTTAAAGTTGAGCTGTGTGGAAAAATTGCACCTGAGATGATGCTGCTGTAGCTCACTGTGTGTCCTCAGGGGAGGGCACAAAGCCTGGCCTGCAGCAGAGCCTGCACTGAGTCACCAACAGAGAAATAACTTTTATTTCACAAGTAGCTTTCTTTTGTTTTTTCAGCAGTGAATAAAATCCTCCTTCTTACATAATAAAATTGGATTTATATTAATGTTCCTGTTGTGATGACACAGTTGGCTTAAGAACACAGAGAAATCCTTGTGGGTTTTGCTATTTCCATAAAAAAAAAAAAAATCTCCAAAACCAACCCCGCAACTTAAGTCACAGGATTCTAGGCACAGCAAGCACTGGTCTGCAATGACTTTTACAGAAAAAAAATTCAAATTCTAGTTCTGTTTTTAAGCAATGGTTTTGTGAGGGATGAGAAGAAAGAATTTTGTAGGGAACAATTTTTAGGAATGGTGTGTATTAAAAACAGGAGATGCTGGAAAGGCAGGTGATCTTGTAGTGAGAGCAGCAGAAAGAAATTTTTTGAAAGCTGGAATCAGTTCTTGGTTGGACCACAGGCCCCCCCCGTAGCATGTACCATCTTCCACCATACAATTCTGCCCTCTGTTTGGACCTACGGCTTTTATTGTTACATAAAATACAAAGGCTTTTGGAAGTGAAAAGAAAATACAAAGAAGATCTTTCTGACCCTCATTGAATCACATAATAGTAATATCAGAGTTACTGTAATAAAACCCAGTTCTTATGGAGGATGTCTCTTGAGTGGGTCTCAAAAATGTTATTGTGACTCTCCCTATTTTACAGAGGAGAGGAGCAGGGAGGCTAAGGAAAGCACCCAGCATGTCCAGCAGTAGAGGTGGGACAGGGCACAGGGGTCCCCACCAACAAAAAAGAGGAAATCCAAGAAACAGGAGACCCTTTCTTTCCTTAACTTGTGATCTACAGACCTTGAGGGATTTATAAGGGCAGGGACCATGGTCAGCCATTACTCTCTGGAACCACATTAAACAGGTTTTGACGTAGTTTGCATTTAAATTTTAATCAAAATCCAATAAGGAAGGCAAAATGTCCTTGAGAAATTTGGACTTTGGGATTTTCTGTAGTCTGTGTAACTTCATAATCACTTCCAGAATTAGCCAACATTACTTGCAGACCTTTTTTTTAACCAATCCCTGTAAAGAGGAAAATGATGACCCGACATTTTACTTTCATTAGAAGAAGTATTCTGATATAATGAGCAAAAACTGTAACCGTTTCAGAAGAAATGTGCTAAGAGTTTCTTTCTCTTTGTTCTGTGTGTGCAGTTGCTATCCTGTTGAAGGATGATTATTTTGTCAGTGGTGCTGGGTTACCGGGCAGATTCAAGGCAGAGAAAGTGGAGTTTCACTGGGGTCAAAGCAACGGATCAGCTGGCTCTGAACACAGCATCAACGGCAAGAGGTTCCCCGTTGAGGTGAGTGGAAAGACGTGCTTGTGTTCTCCGAGGAAACAAAATCAGAATGTATTGCTGTAGTCTGAGGCAACTGTGAAATAGGGCAGTGTTTCTTTCAGTGAACATATCACTTTGCAGGCCCTTCCGGCCCTCACAGCACTCTATCCATCATCTCTCATGTGCTTCTGCAATGTCAGCTCCAAGCTCTGCTTTGCTGGCCTTGCCAGCTCTCATGTCCCATGGGTTAAGTTGCAAACAGCCACTTTTCTCATTTCTCCCATAAGCTTTCCATGTGTGGGAGGATCTCCTTACAAATATCCGCCGAGTGACCTTGTTGTCCTCCAAACCTTTCCTTTCCCATGACGCTTACAAACAAATAGCAGCAGTTTGGGAGCCATCGTGCTGAGACCGCTGTCTGTCATCAGAATTGCTTCCTTGCACACACACGGCCCGACCTCTACCTGGATTCAGCTGCTGTCCCTTGCCTGGCACTAACAGGATCTCTCCATAGATCCGTGCAAGCAGCTCTGCGTTTGCTCGGCCTGTGCTGGAGCCGGCCGGGCCCGAGCCAGCCCAGCCAGCAGCGGCCCAGCTATCCTGGGAGCGAGGTACGGCCTCGGGCACGGCGCCCTGGGAACGCAGCAGGGCCAGGCACCTGTGTGCAGCTGCTGCAGGGACATGGCGTCAGAGGGCCGAGGTCAGCACAGGGCCGGGTACCTGTGGGCAGCTGCTGCAGGGACATGGCGTCAGAGGGCCGAGGTCAGCACAGGGCCGGGTACCTGTGGGCAGCTGCTGCAGGGACATGGCGTCAGAGGGCCGAGGTCAGCACAGGGCCGGGTACCTGTGGGCAGCTGCTGCAGGGACATGGCGTCAGAGGGCCGAGGTCAGCACAGGGCCGGGTACCTGTGGGCAGCTGCTGCAGGGACATGGCGTCAGAGGGCCGAGGTCAGCACAGGGCCGGGT